>OZ023318.1:18437328-18722844 GCA_964007375.1 Ophion obscuratus | reverse complement strand
ACTCCCTCGCCAAATCGAATAAAGAACAAAAGGCCCAGATCTCAGTCGTCTTAGTTCTCTCTAGATCAATTCACGCAATCCTCAATCATCCGCTCGACCATTACAAATTGGTGTCAGAAGTGGCATTCGCGAAACGCCCCACTCGTGTCTCAAAAGATCGCGAAAAAGTGAAATAACAAAATTTAACGGGCCCGTACACCCCGCTCAGTTATATACAGGGTGACAATTATAAAGTGGCCACCCATTTTTTTAAATTCTTGCGCGGCCATTTTGGGACGGCAAAGGTGCGCTTTTGAAATGGTTTTTCGAGAACTCTTCGAAAAAAATATAGCGCCTATGTGGGAAAAGTATATTCCACCAAAAAAAAAAAAATCTGGGTAAAAATAAAAATGGCATTCCGCGCTTACAGAAGCAAAGTGGACTTGATTCTGAACACGTAGGACCCGGATGAGGGCCTCAAAAAAAAATGGTACCATTGAGAAAAAGACCATTAAAAAATCAATATCGAAAGATAGTTCAAACTGAAGTCCGAGGAACGGCGGAGTTGGAATGGCCAGGAACGGAGTGGGCGTTGGAGCGTTCGCCGCTATCTTCTTGAGGTGGCTGTCATGAGGTTGCAGAAGTCACCGGGAGATGTCGGGTCGTGGCTGACGTTACGATGACAGGCGTTCGAGTGTGCGAGTGTAACGTGGAATATGAATGTCGAACGGGCTTCATTTGTTTGCAGGACCCGCGGAATCGGCGAAGAAAAAATACGAAAGCACCTAAAAGCCCTGGCCATGAGTCAATAATTAAACGAGCGATTGTCGTGAGACACTCAACGACTGGCCCAACGATTCGAGCCGCGCTGGGTGGATGTACCGTTTGTGAACGCAAAGAAAACGGTTTTCCCGAAATCGTGTTTAAGGGGTCAATTAAGATAACAAAGAATACGTGACGATTAAAAGTGAATGCGGTCTTAAAGATCATGAGGAAGTAAGTTCACCTTAGAGTTTTACTCTAAGGTGCTTTCACGAGGAAGTAAGTTCACCTTAGAGTTTTACTCTAAGGTACTTTCAATTTTAACTAGGCAACAAAATCTTGGCAACGAAGGACGTGGATTTTGCAAAATAATCACACGTGGGATTGACTCGATCAAAGATTCGGAAGGAAATAAGTGAAATAAAGATAATGATGACATCCGATTCATTGTTGTCTCCGTCGCTAAATTTTGGTTTGTGAGTACTGCGACCAGACGTGCCATCGCATTCCCACTTGCATATCAATTCTAAATTACCAACTTTATTTTGAGAATACTTCCAATAACATCCGATTGTACCATTAATATTATTTTAGCTGTATGATATAGCAATTCTTGAAGTCCAACTACGGCTCCACTTTGGTGACAGAAATTTCTGACTTTACAGGGTAACGATTTGTTTAGAATACAATACACGTTCATGAGGCGGGTATAATTTAGAATTTTTTTCACGCTTACAGAACGTATTAATTGGTATCGACTTTTGGTTTCTTTACCTTCTACATGGGTTTTTTAAGGGTCTTGCGCGGTGATTTTACGACTGAAAAAATATGCTTTTTGATGGTTTTCAAGCTCCTTTTGAAAAAAAATGTATCGTATTTTTGTCATGTACAGTATTTTCCAGGAAAATAGCGTATTCTGGAAAAAAATGAAATTTCCATTCGGCGTGCAGAAGAATGAAGTCTGGAAAATTCCGAATGAGGAACACTCCCGAAAAACTTTATTTGAGCCCCCCGTCATGCAGAAAAAATTATCAAACATACGATTTAAGGTCGGTAGATCGAAATTTCATCAGTGGAACAAATGAGCTAAATCAGACACGGGCGCGCTATAGGAAGTGCTAGTCTGCTGACGTCACAGCTGCAACTTCCGAATGTTCGGCTGTCAAAGGAAGTTGGTCCTATGACACGCGGTCGAACAGAGGGATCTGAATGTGTCCCTATCCGAGAACGTTATTGAAAAGAAGGTCAATTTCGAAAATGTTCGAGGATTCGCTAATAACTTTGAGAATAAATAATTCTAGCAATAAACTTTTTAAGTAATTTGGCGTGAAATGATTATTTTTTACCAAATACTACGAGTATTTTTGTTTTTCAATGTTGCATAAATAATCTGAACATTCTGTAGTTACATAATTTTTAAATCGTAAATTCTAAATATATAATTATTCTACATAATTGTAAATATAAAAATAAATATCGTAAAATTCCGGAGTTACAGGATTTTAAGATAATTTATGAAACAGCGAAAGAAACAAAAATACATGTAGGATTTGGTAAAAGTTAATAATTTCACGCGAAATTATTTAAAAATGTAGTGTTAGGATTATTTATTCCAAAAGTTGTTCGCGAATCGCATATGATTTAAAATATTATTTGCGGAGCATGAAATCCTCGAACATTTTCGAAATGGACATTATTTTCAAAGAAGTTCACAATCGATCGATTAAATTCAATCGGTTATCTTAACCCTTAATCCTTGAAGGTACTTGAGGCACCTTAATCCCGTGAACCTGGGTCGTTTTCGTTTTCGCACTACCAAACCAACAATTGTCAATGAACAACATCTGAAAAAATGCATGGTCAATCTTTAGGCCGCACTTCTCAAGGGAAATAGGGTTCTTTTCTTTCTTATGTTTGATATTTTTTAAAATTAAATATTAAGCAACCTGCGAAAAAAATGATCATGGGCAGGACGAAAACGACCCACGTTCGCGAAATGCGGGTTAAAATTCTCTGCACTATCGGTCAGATTGGATCGAAAAGTCTGACGATTGTGCGAGAACGACGGTAGGAGCTTTGTTTATTTAATGAAGATAACATCGATGCTCGAAATGGTTCTCGGAGCCTCAATCGGACATTCCCGATATTACTGCCCCGAATTCGTCTCCGATTTTATTTTCTTTCCGGTCAGATTGGGTCGAGAAGTCTGACGATGCGGGTTGAATATGGATTGAATACCCTCCATATTCAATACATCCACAGCAGCAGTCCTCATGGTTATTTTTGTGCCGAGGGTGATAAATTTCTAAAAATCACTCACGGGGAATGAATCCGAACAATTTGAAGGTTATTTCGATAATAAAAGACAAAACAGAGTTTCAATGGACCGTTTTTTCATATTGGATTCGTCTCGATCCGATAAGAAAAAACTGTTGAAACAGGCGCATTTATCAACGTCGAATCTCATGTGAATCTCTCTTCGAATCGACGTCTTTTACATCTGGGAACGAATCCGAGTCCGCATGCGAGTGTTTCTGTTGTGGAATAACCCCAACAAACTGAGAACGCCGCGCTGATAGTGACAGTAGTAGTCCAATGATTATTTTCGTGTCGAGGGTGGTTAATAAAGAAAAAAATCATTCTCTGGCAACGAATCCGAAAACTCTGAAGGTTATTTCAAAAATGAAATACAAAACAGAATTCGAATAGACCATTTTTCTTATTGGATTTGTCTCGGTATGATAAACAAATTGTTAAAACGGGCGCGTTTGTCAACGTCGAATCTCAAGTGAATCTGTTTTCGAATCGACGTTTTTAACATCTGGGAACGAATCCGAGGCCGCAGACAAGTGTTTCTGTTGTAGAATAATGCCTACAAACTGAGAACGCCACGGTAAACATTGGATTCGTTCACATTCATAGTCCACAGCAGCAGTCGTGGTCCAATGGCTATTTTCGTGCCAAGGGTGATAGATTTTTAAAAATCACCCACTGGGAACGAATCCAAACAATCTGAAGGTTATTTCGATAATAAAACACAAAACAGAATTTCAATGGACCGGCTTTGATATTGGATTCGTCTCGATCCAATAAAAAAAAATTAAAACAGGCGTATTTATCAACATCGAATCTCGTGAATCTCTCTTCAAATCGATGTCCTTTACATCTGGGAACGAATCCGAGTGCGCATGCAAGTGTTTCCGTTGTGGAATAATCCCTACAAACTGAGAACGGCGCGCTGAACATTGGATTCGTTCGCGTTCGTAGTCCACAGCAGCAGTCGCCATGGTTATTTTTGTGACGAGGGTGATAAATTTCTAAAAGTCACTCACTGGGAACGAATCCGAACAATCTGAAGGTTGATTCGATAATAAAATACAAAACAGAATTTCAATTGAGCAATTTTTCATATTGGATTCGTCTCGATCTGATAAAAAATGGTTGAAATAGGCGCGTTCGTCAACGTCGAATCTCATGTGAATCTGTTTTCGAATCGACGTTTTTTACATCCGGAAACGAATCCGATTCCGCATGCAAGTGTTTCTGTTGTGAAATAATCCCTACAAACTGAGAACGCCGCGCTGAACATTGGATTCGTTCGCGTTCGTAGTCCACAGCAGCAGTCGCCATGGTTATTTTTGTGACGAGGGTGATAAATTTCTAAAAATCACTCACTGGGAACGAGTCCGAACAATCTGAAGGTTAATTCGATAATAAAACACAAAACAGAATTTCAATGCACCGTTTTTTCATATTGGATTCGTATCGATCCAATAAGAAAAAACCGTTGAAACAGGCATATTTATCAACGTCGAATCTCATGTGAATCTCTCTCCGAATCGATGTCTTTTACATCTGGGAACGAATCCGAGTCCGCATGCGAGTGTTACTGTTGTGGAATAACCCCAAAACACTGAGAACGCCGCGCTGATAGTGGGATTCGTTCAAGTTCATAGTCCACAGCAGCAGTAGTAGTCCAATAACTATTTTCGTGTCGAGGGTGGTAAATAAAGGAAAAATATCCTTCTGTGGTAACGAATCCGAAATATCTGAAGGTTATTTCAAAAATTAAATACAAACCGGTATTCGAATATACCGTTTTTCATATTGGATTTGTCTCGAGACGATGAAAAGAACGATTGAAACAGACGCGTTTATCAAAGTCAAATCTCATGTGAATCTTTCTTCGAACGAAGTCTTTTACATCTGGGAATCCGAACAATCTGAAGGTAGATTCGATAATAAAACACAAATAGAATTTCAATTGACCGCTTTTTCATATTGGTTTCGTATCGATCCGATAAGAAAAAAACGTTGAAACAGGCATATCTATCAACGTCGAATCTCATGTGAATCTCTCTTCGAATCGACGTATTTTAGATCTGGGAACGAATCCGAGTCCGCATGCGAGTCGTTCTGTTGTGGAATAACCCCAAAAAACTGAGAACGCCGCGCTGATAGTGGGATTCGTTCACGTTCATAGTCCACAGCAGCAGTAGTAGTCCAATAACTATTTTCGTGTCGAGGGTGGTAAATAAAGAAAAAAAATCGTTCTGTGGTAACGAATCCGAACAATCTGAAGGTTATTTCATAAATTCAATACAAACCAGTATTCCAATATACCGTATTTCATATTGGATTTGTCTCGAGGCGATAAAAATACCGGTTGAAACAGACGCGTTTATCAAAGTCAAATCTCATGTGAATCTTTCTTCGAATCGACGTCGTTTACATCTGGGAACGAATCCGAGTCCGCATTTAAGCGTTCTGTTGTGGCATAACCCCTACAGACGGAGACCGTCGCGCTGACAATGGGATTCGTTCACGTTCACGGTCCACAGAAGCAGTAGTAGTTCAATGACTTTTGTCGTGTAGTTTCGTGTCGAGGGTGGTAAATAACGAAAAAAAAACATTCTGTGGTAACAAATCCGAAAACTCTGAAGGTTTTTTCGAAGATGAAATACAAAACGAAATTCGACTAGACCGTTTTTCCTATTGGATTCGTCTCGATCTGATAAAAAAATGGTTGAAACAGGCGCGTTTATCAACGTGGAATCTCATGTGAATCTGTTTTCGAATCGACGTTTTTTACATCCGGGAACGAATCCGAGTCCGCATGCAAGTGTTTCTGTTGTGAAATAATCTCTACAAACTGAGAACGGCGCGCTGAACATTGGATTCGTTCGCGTTCGTAGTCCACAGCAGCAGTCGCCATGGTTATTTTTGTAACGAGGGTGATAAATTTCTAAAAGTCACTCACTGGGAACGAATCCGAACAATCTGAAGGTTGATTCGATAATAAAACACAAAACAGAATTTCAATTGACCGTTTTTTCATATTGGATTCGTATCGATCCGATAAGAAAAAACCGTTGAAACAGGCATATTTATCAACGTCGAATCTCATGTGAATCCCTCTTCGAATCGATGTCTGTTACATCTGGGAACGAATCCGAGTTCGCATGCGAGTGTTTCTGTTGTGGAATAACCCCAAAACACTGAGAACGCCGCGCTGATAGTGGGATTCGTTCACGTTCATAGTCCGCAGCTGCAGTAGTAGTCCAATAACTATTTTCGTGTCGAGGGTGGTAAATAAAGGAAAAAAATCCTTCTGTGTAACGAATCCGAACAATCTGAAGGTTATTTCAAAAATTAAATACAAACCAGTATTCGAATATACCGTTTTTCACATTGGATTTGTCTCGAGGCGATGAAAAGAACGGTTGAAACAGGCATATTTATCAACGTCGAATCTCATGTGAATCTCTCTTCGAATCGACGTCTTTTACATCTGGGAACGAATCCGAGTCCGCATTTAAATGCTTCTGTTGTGGAATAACCCAAAAAAACTGAGAACGCCGTGCTGATAGTGGGATTCGTTCACGTTCATAGTCCGCAGCAGCAGTAGTAGTCCAATAACTATTTTCGTGTCGAGGGTGGTAAATAAAAGAAAAAAAACATTCTGTGGTAACGAATCCGAAAACTCTGAAGGTTTTTTCAAAGATGAAATACAAAACAACATTCGAATAGACCGTTTTTCCTATTGGATTCGTCTCCATCTGATAAAAAATGGTTGAAACAGGCGCGTTTATCAACGTCGAATCTCATGTGAATCTGTTTTCGAATCAACGTTTTTTACATCCGGGAACGAATGCGAGTGCGTGTGCAAGTGTTTCCGTTGTGGAATAATCCCTACAATCTGAGAACGCCGCGGTGAACACTGGATTCGTTCACGTTCATAGACCACAGCAGAAGTCGTGGTCCAATGGCTATTTTCGTGCTACGGGTGATACTTTTTTACGAATCACTCACTGGGGACGAATTCGAACAATCTGAAGGTTATTTCGATAATAGAACACAAAACAGAATTCCAATGGACCATCTTCGATATTGGATTCGTCTCGAACCAATAAAAAAAAACAATTGAATCAGGCGTATTTATCAACATCGAATCTCGTGAATCTCTCTTCGAATCGACGTCTCCTACAGCTAACAGCGAATCCGAGTCCGCCAGCAAGTGTTTCTGTTGTGGAATAACCCCTACAGACGGAGACCGTCGCGCTAATAATGGGATTCGTTCACGTCCATAGCTCACAGCAGCAGTAGTAGTCCAATGACTCTTTTCGTGTCGCGGGTGGTAAATAAAGAAAAAAATCAATCTGTGGTAACGAATCCGAAAACTCGGAAGGTTTTTTCAAAGATAAAATACAAAACAAAATTCGAATGGACCGTTTTTCTGATTGGAATCGTCTCGATCTGATACCAAATTGTTAAAACAGGCGCGTTTATCAATGTCGAATCTCATGTGCATCTGTTTTCGAATCGACGTTTTTTACATCCGGGAACGAATCCGAGTGCGCAGGCAAGTGTTTCTGTTGTGAAATAATCCCTACAAACTGAGAACGACGCGCTGAACATTGGTTTCGTTCGCTTTCATAGTCCACAGCAGCAGTCGTCATGGTTATTTTTCTGACGGGGGTGATAAATTTCTAAAAATCACTCAATGGGAATTAATCCGAACAATCTGAAGGTTGATTCGATAATAAAAAACAAAACAGAAATTCAATACACCGTTTTTTCATATTGGCTTCGTATCGATCCGATACGAAAAAAAAACCTGTGAAACAGGCATATTTATCAACGTCGAATCTCGTGTGAATCTCTCTGCGAATCAACGTCTTTTACATCTGGGAACGAATCCGAGTCCGCGTGCGAGTGTTTCTGTTGTAGAATAACCCCACAAATCTGAGAACGCCGCGCTGATAGTGGGATTTGTTGACGTTCATAGTCCACAGCAGCAATAGTAGCCCAATAACTATTTTCGTGTCGAGGGTGGTAAATAAAGGAAAAAAATCCTTCTGTGGTAACGAATCCGAACAATTTGAAGGTTATTTCAAAAAATAAATATAAACCAGTATTCGAATATACCGTTTTTCATATTGGATTTGTCTCGAGGCGATAAAAAGAACGGTTGAAACAGACGCGTTTATCAAAGTCAAATCTCATGTGAATCTTTCTTCGAACGAAGTCTTTTACATCTGGGAATCCGAACAATCTGAAGGTTGATTCGATAATAAAACACAAATAGAATTTCAATGGACCGTTTTTTCATATTGGTTTCGTATCGATCCGATAAGAAAAAAACCTTGAAACAGGCATATTTATCAACGTCGAATCTCATGTGAATCTCTCTTCGAATCGACGTATTTTACATCTGGGAACGAATCCGAGTCCGCATGCGAGTCTTTCTATTGTGGAATAACCCCAAAAAACTGAGAACGCCACGCTGATAGTGGGATTCGTTCACGTTCATAGCACACAGCAGCAGTAGCAGTCCAATGACTCTTTTCGTGTCGAGGGTGGTAAATAAAGAAAAAAATCATTCTGTGGTAACGAATCCGAAAACTCTGAAGGTTTTTTCAAAGATAAAATACAAAACAAAATTCGAACGGACCGTTTTTCTTATTGGATTCGTCTCCATCTGATACAAAATTGTTGAAACAGGCGCGTTTATCAACGTCGAATCTCATGTGCGTCTGTTTTCGAATCGACGTTTTTTACATCCGGGAACGAATCCGAGTGCGCATGCAAGTGTTTCTGTTGTGGAATAACCCCACAAAACTGAGAACGCCGCGCTGATAGTGGGATTCGTTGCCGTTCATAGTCCACAACAGCAATAGTAGCCCAATAACTATTTTCGTGTCGAGGGTGGTAAATAAAGGAAAAAAATCCTTCTGTGGTAACGAATCCGAACAATTTGAAGGTTATTTCAAAAAATAAATACAAACCAGTATTCGAATATACCGTTTTTCATATTGGATTTGTCTCGAGGCGATAAAAAGAACGGTTGAAACAGACGCGTTTATCAAAGTCAAATCTCATGTGAATCTTTCTTCGAATCGACGTCTTTTACATCTGGGAACGAATCCGAGTCCGCATTTAAGTGCTTCTGTTGTGGCATAACCCCTACAGACGGAGACCGTCGCGCTGACAATCGGATTCGTTCACGTTCACAGTCCACAGCAGCAGTAGTAGTCCAATGACTTTTTTCGTGTCGGGGGTGGTAAATAACGAAAAAAAAAACATTCTGCGGTAACGAATCCGAAAACTCTGAAGGTTTTTTCAAAGATGAAATACAAAACGATATTCGAATAGACCGTTTTTCCTATTGGATTCGTCTCGATGTGATAAAAAATGGTTGAAACAGGCGCGTTTATCAACGTCGAATCTCATGTGAATCTATTTTCAAATCGACGTTTTTTACATCCGGGAACGAATCCGAGTGCGTGTGCAAGTGTTCCCGTTGTGGAATAATCCCTACAATCAGAGAACGCCGCGGTGAACATTGGGTTCGTTCACGTTCATAGTCCACAACAGCAGTCGTAGTCCAATGGCTATTTTCGTGCCGAGGGTGATACATTTCTAAAAATCACCTACTCGGAACGAATCCAAAGAATCTGAAGGTTATTGCGATAATAAAACACAAAACAGAATTTCAATGCACCGTATTTGATATTGGATTCCTCTCGATCGAATAAAAAACGATTTAAACAGGCGTATTTATCAACGTTTCGAAGAGAGCTTCGAATCGACGTCTTTTACATCTGGTGACGAATTCGAATCCGCATGCAAGTGTTTCTGTTGCGGAATAATCCCTGCAAACTGAGAACGCCACGGTGAACATTGGATTCGTTCACATTTATAGTCCACAGCAGCAGTCGTAGTCCAATGGCTATTTTCGTGTCAAGGGTGATATATCGTTAAAAATAACCCACTGGGAACGAATCCGTACAATCTGAAGGTTATTTTGATAACAAAACACAAAACAGAATTTCAATCGACCGTCTTTGATGTTGGATTCGTCTCGATCGGATAAGAAAAAACGGTTGAAATAGGCGTCTTTATCAACGTCGAATCTCATGTGCATCTCTCTTCGAATCGACGTCTTTTACATCTGGGAACGAATCCGAGTCCGCATGCGAGTGTTTCTGTTGTGGGATAACCCCAAAAAACTGAGAACGCCGAGCTGATAGTGGGATTCGTTCACGTTCATAGTCCATAGCAGCAGTAGTAGTCCAATAACTATTTTCGTGTCGAGGGTGGTAAATAAAGGAAAAAAATCCTTCTGTGGTAACGAATCCGAACAATTTGAAGGTTATTTCAAAAAATAAATACAAACCAGTATTCGAATATACCGTTTTTCATATTGGATTTGTCTCCATGCCATAAAAAGAACGGTTGAAACAGACGCGTCTGTCAAAGTCAAATCTCATGTGAATCTTTCTTCGAACGAAGTCTTTTACATCTGGGAACGAATCCGAGTCCGCATTTAAACGCTTCTGTTGTGGCATAACCCCTACAGACGGAGACCGTCACGCTGATAATGGGATTCGTTCACGTACACAGTTCACAGCAGCAGTAGTTCAATGACTTTTTTCGTGTCGAGGGTGGTAAATAACGAAAAAAAAAACATTCTGTGGTACCGAATCCGAAAACTCTGGAGGTTTTTTCAAAGATGAAATACAAAACGAAATCCGAATAGACCGTTTTTCTTATTGGATTCGTCTCGATCTGGTAAAAAATGGTTGATACAGGCGCGTTCGTCAACGTCGAATCTCATGTGAATCTGTTTTCGAATCGACGTTTTTTACATCCGGGAACGAATCCAATTCCGCATGCAAGTGTTTCTGTTGTGAAATAATCCCTACAAACTGAGAACGCCGCGCTGAACATTGGATTCGTTCGCGTTCGTCGTCCACAGCAGCAGTCGCCATGGTTATTTTTGTGACGAGGGTGATAAATTTCTAAAAATCACTCACTGGGAACGAATCCAAACAATCTGAAGGTTGATTCGATAATAAAACACAAAACAGAATTTCAATTGACCGTTTTTTCACATTGGATTCGTATCGATCCGATAAGAAAAAAACGTTGAAACAGGCATATTTATCAACGTCGAATCTCATGTGAATCTCTCTTCGAATCGATGTCTGTTACATCTGGGAACGAATCCGAGTCCGCATGCGAGTATTTCTGTTGTGGAATAACCCCAAAACACTGAGAACGCCGCGCTGATAGTGGGATTCGTTCACGTTCATAGTCCGCAGCAGCAGTAGTAGTCCAATAACTATTTTCGTGTCGAGGGTGGTAAATAAAGGAAAAAAATCCTTCTGTGGTAACGGATCCGAACAATCTGAAGGTTATTTCAAAAATTAAATACAAACCAGTATTCGAATATACCGTTTTTTATATTGGATTTGCCTCGCGGCGATAAAAAGAACGGTTGAAACAGGCATATTTATCAACCTCGAATCTCATGTGAATCTCCCTTCGAATCGACGTCTTTTACATCTGGGAACGAATCCGAGTCTGCATTTAAATGCTTCTGTTGTCGAATGACCCCAAAAAACTGAGAACGCCTCGCTGATAGTGGGATTCGTTCACGTTCATAGTCCGCAGCAGCAGTAGTAGTCCAATAACTATTTTCGTGTCGAGGGTGGTAAATAAAGGAAAAAATTCCTTCTGTGGTAACGGTGATTCGTTCCGAGTAGGTGATTTTTAGAAATTTATCACCCTCGGCACGAAAATAGCCATTGGACTACGACTGCTGTTGTGGACTATGAACGTGAACGAATCCAATGTTCACCGCGGCGTTCTCAGATTGTAGGTATTATTCCACAACGGAAACACTTGCACAAGCACTCGGATTCGTTCCCGGATGTAAAAAACGTCGATTCGAAAATAGATTCACATGAGATTCGACGTTGATAAACGCGCCTGTTTCAACCATTTTTTATCAGATCGAGACGAATCCAATAGGAAAAACGGTCTATTCGAATATCGTTTTGTATTTCATCTTTGACAAAACCTTCAGAGTTTTCGGATTCGTTACCACAGAATGTTTTTTTTTCGTTATTTACCACCCCCGACACGAAAAAAGTCATTGAACTACTACTGCTGCTGTGGACTGTGAACGTGAACGAATCCCATTGTCAGCGCGACGGTCTCCGTCTGTAGGGGTTATGCCACAACAGAAGCACTTAAATGCGGACTCGGATACGTTCCCAGATGTAAAAGACGTCGATTCGAAGAAAGATTCACATGAGATTTGACTTTGATAAACGTGTCTGTTTCAACCGTTCTTTTTATCGCCTCGACACAAATCCAATATGAAAAACGGTATATTCGAATACTGGTTTGTATTTATTTTTTGAAATAACCTTCAGATTTTTCGGATTCGTTACCACAGAAGGATTTTTTTCCTTTATTTACCACCCTCGACACGAAAATAGTTATTGGGCTACTATTGCTGCTGTGGACTATGAACGGCAACGAATCCCACTATCAGCGTGGCGTTCTCAGTTTTGTGGGGTTATTCCACAACAGAAACACTCGCACGCGGACTCGGAATCGTTCCCAGATGTAAAAGACGTCAATTCGCAGAGAGAATCACATGAGATTCGACGTTGATAAATATGCCTGTTTCAACGGTTTTTTTTCCTATCGGATCGATACGAATCCAATATGAAAAAACGGTCCATTGAATTTCTCTTTTGTGTTTTATTATCGAATCAACCTTCAGACTGTTCGGATTCATTCCCATTGAGTGATTTTTAGAAATTGATCACCCTCGTCAGACAAATAACCATGACGACTGCTCCTGTGGACTATGAAAGCGAACGAAACCAATGTTCAGTGCGTCGTTCTCAGTTTGTAGGGATTATTCCACAACAGAAACACTTGCATGCGCACTGGGATTCGTTCCCGGATGTAAAAAACGTCGATTCGAAAACAGACGCACATGAGATTCGACGTTGATAAACGCGCCTGTTTCAACAATTTTGTATCAGATCGAGACGAATCCAATAAGAAAAACGGTCCATTCGAATTTTGTTTTGTATTTTATCTTTGAAAAAACCTTCAGAGTTTTCGGATTCGTTACCACAGAATGATTTTTTTCTTTATTAACCACACTCGACACGAAATGAGTCATTGGACTGCTACTGCTGCTGTGTGCTATGAACGTGAACGAATCCCACTATCAGCGCGGCGTTCTCAGTTTTTTGGGGTTATTCCACAACAGAAAGACTTGCATGCGGACTCGGATTCGTTCCCAGATGTAAAATACGTCGATTCGAAGAGAGATTCACATGAGATTCGACGTTGATAAATATGCCTGTTTCAAGGTTTTTTTCTTATCGGATCGATAGGAAACCAATATGAAAAAACGGTCCATTGAAATTCTATTTGTGTTTTATTATCGAATCAACCTTCAGATTGTTCGGATTCCCAGATGTAAAAGACTTCGTTCGAAGGAAGATTCACATGAGATTTGACTTTGATAAAGGCGTCTGTTTCAACCGTTCTTTTTACCGCCTCGAGACAAATCCAATATGAAAAACGGTATATTCGAATACTGGTTTGTATTTATTTTTTGAAATAACCTTCAGATTGTTCGGATTCTTTACCACAGAAGGATTTTTTTCCTTTATTTACCACCCTCGACACGAAAATAGTTATTGGACTACTATTGCTGCTGTGGACTATGAACGTCAACGAATCCCACTATCTGCACGGCGTTCTCAGATTTGTGGGGTTATTCCACAACAGAAACACTCGCACGCGGACTCGGATTCGTTCCCAGATGTAAAAGACGTCGATTCGCAGAGAGATTCAAACGAGATTCGACGTTGATAAATATGCCTGTTTCAACGGTTTTTTTTCTTATCGGATCGATACGAAGCCAATATGAAAAACCGGTCCATTGAATTTCTGTTTTGTTTTTTATTATCGAATCAACCTTCAGATTGTTCGGATTCATTCCCATTGAGTGATTTTTAGAAATTTATCACCCCCGTCAGAAAAATAACCATGACGACTGCTGCTGTGGACTATGAAAGCGAACGAAACCAATGTTCAGCGCGTCGTTCTCAGTTTGTAGGGATTATTCCACATCAGAAACACTTGCATGCGCACTCGAATTCGTTCCCGGATGTACAAAACGTCGATTCGAAAACAGATGCACATGAGATTCGACGTTGATAAACGCGCCTGTTTCAACAATTTGGGATCAGATCGAGACGAATCTAATCAGAAAAGCGGTCCATTCGAATTTTGTTTTGTATTTTATCTTTGAAAAAACGTTCCGAGTTTTCGGATTAGTTACCACAGAATGATTTTTTTCTTTATTTACCACCCTCGACACGAAAAGAGTCATTGGACTACTACTGCTGCTGTGGGCGATGAACGTGAACGAATCCCATTATCAGCGCGACGGTCTCCGTCTGTACGGTTTATTCCACAACAGAAACACTTGCTGGCGGACTCGGATTCGCTGTTAGCTGTAGGAGACGTCGATTCGAAGAGCGATTCACGAGATTCGATGTTGATAAATACGCCTGTTTCAATTGTTTTTTTTATTGGTTCGACACGAATGCAATATCGAAGATGGTCCATTGGAATTCTGTTTTGTGTTCTATTATCGAAATAACCTTCAGATTGTTCGAATTCGTCCCCAGTGAGTGATTCGTAAAAAAGTATCACCCGTAGCACGAAAATAGCCAATGGACTACGACTGCTGCTGTGGACTATGAATGTGAACGAATCCAATGTTCACCGCGGCGTTCTCAGTTTGTAGGGATTATTCCATAACAGAAACACTTGCATGCGGATTCGGATTCGTTACCAGATGTAAAGGTCGTCGATTCGAAGCTCTCTTCGAATCGACGTTGATAAACGAGCCTGTTTAAATAGTTTTTTATTCGATCGAGACGAATCCAACATCAAAAACGGTGCACTGAAATTCTGTTTTGTGTTTGATTATCGCAATAACCTTCAGATTCTTTGGATTCGTTCCGAGTGGGTGATTTTTAGAAATTTATCACCCTCGGCACGAAAATAGCCATTGGACCACGACTGCTGCTGTGGTCTATGAACGTGAACGAATCCAGTGTTCACCGCGTCGTTCTCAGATTGTAGGGATTATTCCACAACGGAAACACTTGCACACGCACTCGGATTCGTTCCCGGATGTAAAAAACGTCGATTCGAAAACAGATTCACATGAGATTCGACGTTGATAAACGCGCCTGTTTCAACCATTTTTAATCAGATGGAGACGAATCCAATAGGAAAAACGGTCTATTCGAATGTTGTTTTGTATTTCATCTTTGAAAAAACCTTCAGAGTTTTCGGATTCGTTACCACAGAATGTTTTTTTTTCTTTTATTTACCACCCTCGACACGAAAATAGTTATTGGACTACTACTGCTGCTGCGGACTATGAACGTGAACGAATCCCACTATCAGCGCGGCGTTCTCAGTTTTTTGGGGTTATTCCACAACAGAAGCATTTAAATGCGGACTCGGATTCGTTCCCAGATGTAAAAGACGTCGATTCGAAGAGAGATTCACATGAGATTCCACGTTGATAAATATGCCTGTTTCAACCGTTCTTTTCGTCGCCGCGAGACAAATCCAATGTGAAAAACGGTATATTCGAATACTGGTTTGTATTTAATTTTTGAAATAACCTTCAGATTGTTCGGATTTGTTACACAGAAGGATTTTTTCCTTTATTTACCACCCTCGACACGAAAATAGTTATTGGACTACTACTGCTGCTGCGGACTATGAACGTGAACGAATCCCACTATCAGCGCGGCGTTCTCAGTGTTTTGGGGTTATTCCACAACAGAAACACTCGCATGCGGACTCGGATTCGTTCCCAGATGTAACAGACATCGATTCGAAGCGAGATTCACATGAGATTCGACGTTGATAAATATGCCTGTTTCAACGGTTTTTTCTTATCGGATCGATATGAATCCAATATGAAAAAACGGTCAATTGAAATTTTGTTTTGTGTTTTATTATCGAATCAACCTTCAGATTGTTCGGATTCGTTCCCAGTGAGTGACTTTTAGAAATGTATCACCCTCGTCACAAAAATAACCATGGCGACTGCTGCTGTGGATTACGAACGCGAACGAATCCAATGTTCAGCGCGCCGTTCTCAGTTTGTAGGGATTATTTCACAACAGAAACACTTGCATGCGGAATTGGATTCGTTCCCGGATGTAAAAAACGTCGATTCGAAAACAGATTCACATGAGATTCGACGTTGACGAACGCGCCTGTATCAACCATTTTTGATCAGATCGAGACGAATCCAATAGGAAAAACGGTCTATTCGAATTTCGTTTTGTATTTCACCTTTGAAAAAACCTTCAGAGTTTTCGGATTCGTTACCACAGAATGTTTTTTTTTTCGTTATTTACCACCCTCGACACGAAAAAAGTCATTGAACTACTACTGCTGCTGTGGACTGTGAACGTGAACGAATCCCATTGTCAGCGCGACGGTCTCCGTCTGTAGGGGTTATGCCACAACAGAAGATGTTAAATGGGGACTCGGATTCGTTCCCAGATGTAAAAGACGTCGATTCGAAGAAAGATTCACATGAGATGTGACTTTGATAAACGCGTCTGTTTCAACCGTTTTTTTTTTATCGCCTCGAGAGAAATCCAATATGAAAAACGGTATATTCCAATACTGGTTTGTATTTAATTTTTGAAATAACCTTCAGATTGTTCGGATTCGTTACCACAGAAGGATTTTTTTCCTTTATTTACCACCCTCGACACGAAAATAGTTATTGGACTACTACTGCTGCTGTGGACTATGAACGTGAACGAATCCCACTATCAGCGCGGCGTTCTCAGTTTTTTGGGGTTATTCCACAACAGTAACACTCGCATGCGGACTCGGATTCGTTCCCAGATGTAAAAGACATCGATTCGAAGAGAGATTCACATGAGATTCGACGTTGATAAATATGCCTGTTTCAACGGTTTTTTCTTATCGGATCGATATGAATCCAATATGAAAAATACGGTCCATTGAAATTCTGTTTTGTGTTTTATTGTCGAATTAACCTTCAGATTGTTCGGACTCGTTCCCAGTGAGTGATTTTTAGAAATTTATCACCCTCGTCACAAAAATAACCATGGCGACTGCTGCTGTGGACTACGAATGCGAACGAATCCAGTGTTCAGCGCGGCGTTCTCAGTTTGTAGGGATTACTTCACAACAGAAAGACATGCATGCGGAATCGGATTCGTTCCCGGATGTAAAAAACGTCGATTCGAAAACAGATTCACATGAGATTCGACTTTGACGAACGCGCCTGTTTCAACCATTTTTTATCAGATCGAGACGAATCCAATATGAAAAATTGCTCCATTGCAATTCAGTTTTGTGTTTTGTTATCGAATCAACCTTTAGACTGTTCGCATTCGTTCCCAGTGAGTGATTTTTAGAAATTTATCACCCTCGGCACAAAAATAACCATGAGATCTGCTGCTGTGGACTATGAACGTGAACGAATCCAATGTTCAGCACTGCGTTCTTTATTTGTAGTGATTATTCCACAACGGAAACACTTGCATGCGCACTCGGATTCGTTCCCAGATGTAAAGGACATCGATTTGAAGAGAGATTCACGAGATTCGATGTTGATAAATACGCCTGTTTCAATTTTTTTTTATTGGATCGAGACGAATCCAATATCAAAGCCGGTCCATTGAAATTCTGTTTTGTGTTTTATTATCGAAATAAACTTCAGATTGTTTGGATTCGTTCCCAGTAAGTGATTTTTAAAAATGTATCACCCTTGGCACGAAAATAGCCATTGGACTACGCCTGCTGCTGTGGACTATGAATGTGAATGAATCCAATGTTTACCGTGGCGTTCTCAGTTTGTAGGGATTAGTCTACATCAGAAACACTTGTCTGCGGACTCGGATTCGTTCCCAGATGTTAAAAACGTCGATTCGAAAACAGATTCACTTGAGATTCGACGTTGACAAACGCGCCCGTTTTAACAATTTGTTTATCATACCGAGACAAATCCAATAAGAAAAATGGTCAATTCGAATTCTGTTTTGTATTTCATTTTTGAAATAACCTTCAGAGTTTTCGGATTCGTTGCCAGAGAATGATTTTTTTCTTTATTAACCACCCTCGACACGAAAATAATCATTGGACTACTACTGTCACTATCAGCGCGACGTTCTCAGTTTGTTGGGGTTATTCCACAACAGAAACACTCGCATGCGGACTCGGATTCGTTCCCAGATGTAAAAGACGTCGATTCGAAGAGAGATTCACATGAGATTCGACGTTGATAAATGCGCCTGTTTCAAACGTTTTTTCTTATCGGATCGAGACGAATCCAATATGAAAAAACGGTCCATTGAAACTCTGTTTTATCTTTTATTATCGAAATAACGTTCAGATTGTTCGGATTCATTTCCCGTGAGTGATTTTTAGAAATTTATCACCCTTGGCACAAAAATAACCATGAGGACTGCTGCTGTGGACGTGTTGAATATGGAGGGTATTCAATCCATATTCAACCCGCATCGTCAGACTTCTCGACCCAATCTGACCGGAAAGAAAATAAAATCGGAGACGAATTCGGGGCAGTAATATCGGGAATGTCCGATTGAGGCTCCGAGAATCATTTCGAGCATCGATGTTACCTTCATTAAATAAACAAAGCTCCTACCGTCGTTCTCGCAGCATCGTCAGACTTCCTTATCCAATCTGACCGGACGTAAGATAAAATCGGAGACGAATTCGGGGCAGTAATATCGGGAATGTCCGATCGATGCCCCAAGAACCATTCCGAGCACCGATTTTTTCTTTGTTAAATAAACAATGCTCCTCCCGTCGTTATCGCACAATCGTCAGACTTTTCGATCCAATCTGACCGATAGTGCAGAGAATTTTAACCCGCATTTCGCGACCGTGGGTCGTTTTCGTCCTGCCCATGATCATTTTCTTCGCAGGTTGCTTAATATTTAATTTAAAAAAATATCAAACATAAGAAAGAAAATAACCCTATTTCCCTTGAGAAGTGCGGCCTAAAGATTGACCATGCATTTTTCAGATGTTGTTCATTGACAATTGTTGGTTTGGTAGTGCAAAAACGAAAACGACCCAGGTTCACGGGATTAAGGTGCCTCAAGTACCTTCACGGATTAAGGGTTAATATAACCGATTGAATTTAATCGATCGATTGTGAACTTCATTGAAAATAATGTCCATTTGAAAAATGTTCGAAGATTTCATGCTCCGCAAATAATATTTTAAATCATATGCGATTCGCGAACAACTTTTGGAATAAATAATCCTAACACTACATTTATAAATAATTTCGCGTGAAATTATTAACTTTTACCAAATCCTACATGTATTTTTGTTTCTTTCGCTGTTTCATAAATTATCTTAAAATCCTGTAACTCCGGAATTTTACGATATTTATTTTTATATTTACAATTATGTAGAATAATTATGTATTTAGAATTTACGATTTAAAAATTATGTAACTACAGAATGTTCAGATTATTTATGCAACATTAAAAAACAAAAATACTCGTAGTATTTGGTAAAAAATAATCATTTCACGCCAAATTACTTAAAAAGTTTATTGCTAGAATTATTTATTCTCAAAGTTATTAGCGAATCCTCGAACATTTTCGAAATTGACCTTCTTTTCAATAACGTTCTCGGATAGGGACACATTCAGTTCCCTCTGTTCGACCGCGTGTCATAGGACCAACTTCCTTTGACAGCCGAACATTCGGAAGTTGCAGCTGTGACGTCAGCAGACTAGCACTTCCTATAGCGCGCCCGTGTCTGATTTAGCTCATTTGTTCCACTGATGAAATTTCGATCTACCGACCTTAAATCGTATGTTTGATAATTTTTTCTGCATGACGGGGGGCTCAAATAAAGTTTTTCGGGAGTGTTCCTCATTCGGAATTTTCCAGACTTCATTCTTCTGCACGCCGAATGGAAATTTCATTTTTTTCCAGAATACGCTATTTTCCCCGGAAAATACTGTACATGACAAAAATACGATACATTTTTTTTCAAAAGGAGCTTGAAAAACCATCAAAAAGCATATTTTTTCAGTCGTAAAATCACCGCGCAAGACCCTTAAAAAACCCATGTAGAAGGTAAAGAAACCAAAAGTCGATACCAATTAATACGTTCTGTAAGCGTGAAAAAAATTCTAAATTATACCCGCCTCATAAACGTGTATTGTATTCTAAACAAAGTGTTACCCTGTAAAGTCAGAAATTTCTGTCACCAAAGTGGAGCCGTAGTTGGACTTCAAGAATTGCTATATCATACAGCTAAAATAATATTAATGGTACAATCGGATGTTATTGGAAGTATTCTCAAAATAAAGTTGGTAATTTAGAATTGATATGCAAATGGGAATGCGATGGCACGTCTGGTCGCAGTACTCACAAACCAAAATTTAGCGACGGAGACAACAATGAATCGGATGTCATCATTATCTTTATTTCACTTATTTCCTTCCAAATCTTTGATCGAGTCAATCCCACGCGTGATTATTTTGCAAAATCCACGTCCTTCGTCGCCAAGATTTTGTTGCCTAGTTAAAATTGAAAGTACCTTAGAGTAAAACTCTAAGGTGAACTTACTTCCTCGTGAAAGCACCTTAGAGTAAAACTCTAAGGTGAACTTACTTCCTCATGATCTTTAAGACCGCATTCACTTTTAATCGTCACGCATTCTTTGTTATCTTAATTGACCCCTTAAACACGATTTCGGGAAAACCGTTTTCTTTGCGTTCACAAACGGAACATCCACCCAGCGCGGCTCGAATCGTTGGGCCAGTCGTTGAGTGTCTCACGACAATCGCTCGTTTAATTATTGACTCATGGCCAGGGCTTTTAGGTGCGTTCGTATTTTTTCTTCGCCGATTCCGCGGGTCCTGCAAACAAATGAAGCCCGTTCGACATTCAAATTCCACGTTACACTCGTACACTCGAACGCCTGTCATCGTAACGTCAGCCACGACCCGACATCTCTCGGTGACTTCTGCAACCTCATGACAGCCACGTCAAGAAGATAGCGGCGAACGCTCCAACGCCCACTCCGTTCCTGGCCATTCCAACTCCGCCGTTCCTCGGACTTCAGTTTGAACTATCGTTCGATTTCGATTTTTTAATGGTCTTTTTCTCAATGGTACTATTTTTTTGAGGCGCTCATCCGGGTCCTACGTGTTCAAAATCAAGTCCACTTTGCTTCTGTAAGCGCGGAATGCCATTTTTATTTTTACCCAGATTTTTTTTTTTTTTTTGTGGAATATACTTTTCCCACATAGGCGCTAGATTTTTTTTCGAAGAGTTCTCGAAAAACCATTTCAAAAGCGCACCTTTGCCGTCCCAAAATGGCCGCGCAAGAATTTAAAAAAATGGGTGGCCACTTTATAATTGTCACCCTGTATATATATAAAAGAAGAAACACATCAGGTGCTCAGACACACATTCATCGTTTCACCGGAGCGCAAATCGACCATTTGCGGAAACTTGGTCTCGGAGACAAGACCGGGATAAAATACACATACACACGGACGAGACGAGAAAAAAAAAGGAACCCATTTACAAACACAAAAACGGAATCAATCCATTATAATAAAGGAAGGGAATTAACGGACCAAAGGCGCTTCTATGAAACTTGTTCTTCTTCTCATCACGGCAATGTAAGTAATTTCGAAATTCACTTTTTCTTTCTCTAATATTTTCGAGCCCTCTTCTACGAGTGGCAACGAAATACGTTTCTCTCCACACGTTAAAGTGTGTAAAAGCATCCAACCTCGAGAGCCCATGTGACGCATGAGCGTATACCGCTAGCCTACTTACATCGACAAGGCTCCTTACGTATGTATTGAGAACGCAACGCTCTGTTCATTCTTTCTCGCTTCCTACCGCTATCGCACTCGCACAAACACACGTGTAACGAAACTTTGCCACCTCTGCGTTCCCCTCGCCTCTTAATTCCCATAGGAAAATTAAAACTTGGATAGGAAATAATTTGTAAAATTTTAAACAGTTATATTTTGTAAACTATAAATCTTTCAAAGAAAGCAATCGGTTCACACGTTTAAGAATTTGAAAAAAAAGAGAAGAAAACACAAAAATAAAAACCCTATAAACTCTCAACATCCGAAAAATAAAATTTTTTAAACTCGAAATACTTTGAACAAAACAAAATTTCGACACATTAGAAATATTTGAAAAAAAAAAGAAAGAAAGAAAATCAAAATTGAAAACTTATCAAACTTGCAATTCCCGAAAAACGAAATTTCATAAACTCCAAATATTTCGAGAAAAATAAAATTTCCTACATTACAAATATTTAGAAAATAGAAGTAGGAAAACCTTTCAAACTTTTAACAAATGAAAAACAAATTTTATAAATTCTAAATACCTCGTAGGAAACAACACTTTTATACATTATAAATGTTTGAAAAGAAAAGAAAATTGAAAGCGAAAAGGTCTCAAACCGTACAATCCGAAAAATGAAATGTTACGAACTCTAACATAAATATTTGAAGAAAAAGGAGAAGAAAACGGAAATCGAAAACCTTTCGAACTCGCAATATTCGAATTTTTTTATAAGCTTTAGATATTTCGAAACTGACATTTTTTTACACACTATAAATATTCAAAACCAAAAGGAAAGTCGAAAACTTTCCTAACTTCCGATATTCGAAAAATAACATTTTACAAACCTTCAATATTTAAAATAAAACGAATTTTTTTTTTTGATTATAAATATTCGAACGGAAACTGCAAGATCAATAAATTTCCAGACTTCTAGGATCTAAAGTAAATTTGTTTTCTTCTGTGCAAACATTTCAAGCTTTTCATAGTCGACAATAACAACCTTACAAACATTCGGAGAAGATAGTTACGAAAAATAATTTTTTTCTGCTCTCTCTCCCTTCTCACTTCTTTAAAATACATGAATAGAACGAAACAAAATTGAGCCCGCTAGGCCACCGCGGCGCCGAAATGCGCGCCAAAATTTAGGTCCCTCATTTATTAACTTAGAACCCGAAAACGAAAACGAAGTCATTCACGATATGGCGTACGGAGGTTTAACATTTCGTGATGTTTACCAACCAATCCCTGCTTTTGACGGCAGCAACATCCCCGTCGAAAGTTTCATAAGTGCGTGTAAAAAGGCAGCGAAAATTATACCACCAAACGAACATGCTAGACTTTCAGTAATGGTGCAATACAAATTAGGAGGAACAGCGCATGATTTGGCCGAAACAAAAAACTACGAAAATTTAGAAGAACTCCTTATAGACCTGAGGCACAATTTTAGCACCCCGATCGAGCTTTTGGATTTCGAACTAGAACTCAAAGAGATTTCACAAAACTATAACGAACCTACTGCAGAATACGCGACCCGAACACGTACGATAATGAAGCGAATTATGGATAGATTAGACGAATGTTATACACGCAACGAAGACCAACAATACCTCGTGCACTATACTGATGCAACAGGGAATCCAAAATCTCGATGAGGCGATACGCGAAGCATGCAATATCGAGAGAGAGTTAAAAGCATGCCAAACGATCAACCAGAACCGAACAAGTCACGGAAATTCCAGCGAAAAACAAACAGAAACAGCTAAATTTCAGTTCGCGGAAACCCAAAATTTACCCCCGCGAATGTTTTGCGAATGCCACCGATCGCCTGGCCACTCCACCATCAACTGCTACACATTGAGACACTTAAGGGGAGAACAAAATAGGAGATTCAGTAGTCATAGATTTGGGAACACATCACCATACAGACGCGGTAACTACAGAAGCAACTCATACGATAGATATCAAAATGGACGGAATTTCCAAAACAATTATATAAACAGCTACGAGTACAGACAACAAAACACACGCGGCAGTTATCAAAATAATTGCTCAAGAGGACAGCAAAATTCACGGAATGGTTACCAAAACTATGACCACAATAGCCAACAAGGCTCATAAAACAACTACCAGCGAAGAGATCAATTCCCGAATTACTACAGACAAAACAGTCGATACGATACACATCCCAGTAGCTCACGGGACAGTCCAAACGATAGACAACGCAGTCACTCGCAGCCCAGATCTCGCGACAATTCGCGCGATCGAAAACCCGATAACAACGAACGAAAATCGCGGAGAATGAGTAACGAAAACCTTCATGAACTCGCAAAGATAGTAACAGAAATGGTACAAAAAAACTTAAATGCAACTTCGCGGGACAGCGTGACGCGAAGCAAATCGCAAGAGCGCTCATCGACAAGTCACTAGAAAGGAAAACGTTAACAATAAAGAAAGCCATAATATCGCTAGGAATCACGAAAAGACGGAAGCCACCAACAGTCATAATAAATTCAGATGACTTTAAAGAAAAAGACACAAAATTTCTCATAGATACTGGAGCTCAAATCAACCTAATTAAATCAGAAGCAATAGGGGCACACGTCGAAATCGAGGCATACGTCATTTACGAACTATCAGGAATCACGAGCGACACCATTTTCACTTCCGGCATGTGCATCATAAGGATTGAAGATCTTCGCGTTGAATTCCACATAGTCAAGTACGATGTTCCAGTCATCCAAGGCACCGTTCTGGGCGACAAGTTTTTCAAAGAAACACCGGCCGACATTCTATACACCCAGTCGTGCATATCTTTCGGTGGCCATTATCTTTGAATTCGGTGGCCATTACCTTTCGAAACACGCGAAAGAAGTTCGATTCCGGCTAGATCAAAATCCGTAATCCACGTCAGGATAAAGAATACGGACCTTTCAGAAGGCTACCTCCCGCAAATACATGCTGGCGAAAGATTGTACATTGGTAACGCAATTGTCACAAATCGTGATAGAACAGCGTATTTAACAGCGATAAACACTAACGAGTACACAATACACCTGCGAGTTCCAATAGTGGAGTTACAACCAACGGAGGAACTGCGAACATTCGACACAACCCAAAATGATCCGAACGACATTGTTACCGATCTACATGCGGTAATCGGGTTGGTGTCGACAAAAGAGGACAGATGTGAGCGATTAAAACCTCTCCTACACCTCGTGAATCTCGAGGAGAGACGGCACACGTGCTTAAACTGGCCTCGCGGTACTCACACTTTTTCAGTCTGCGCGGTGAACAACTAGGATACACAACGCTTGTGAAATATGAAATTTTCACGACCGATGAGAAACCGATAAACACAAAACAATATCGCTTTCCACAAGTGCACAAACAGGAAATCCATAAACAGGTTGACAAATTATTGCAGAAATGCATAATACAACCGTTACTATCACCATTCAACTCGCCTGTTTGGATTGTCCCGAAAAAAGCAGACCGTGAAGGAAAGAAACGCTGGCGCATGATAATCGATTTCAGAAAACTGAACGAGAAAACAACATCCGATACGTACCCATTGCCAAACATCACCGACATCCTAGACCAGCTGGGTAGGTCCCTTTACTTCTCGGTACTGGACTTAGCGTCCGGTTTCCACCAAACCGAGATGCATCCACGCGACAAAGCAAAAACAGCCTTTTCGACTCCGAACGGTCATTACGAATTTAAGGGGTAAGGCCACTGTAACGGCCCAAAAAAAAGGTTTTTGAAGTGAATACTTCTAATGCGACTGTATTAGGCCCCGCCCCCAGCCGCGTTGTAGCACCGGACAAGAGAATGAAGGAATAGAAGAAGAGAGAGAGAGAGAGAGAATGATGCATGAGCCGTGTGAGTGCGAGTGAGAGCGAGCGAGTCAATGCAGAGAGGGGGTAGGATCGCGTGCACGCATGCGCGCCGTTCTATTCGTAGCGGTTGCCCATGTACGTGTGAGCCCACAGCTGGCACAGCTCTGTGTGTGTGTGCGAGTTCGTACTGTGTCGTCGTGCCTCGTGGCAAATTTTGTGCTATCCGTTAAACAGTGCGAATTTTTAAAGTGAATTATATTATTTTTATTTGTTGGTGCTGTTTTTGATAGTTCTTTGCGGTAGTGTATTATTTTAATGCGGGAATAAATGACAATTCCAAAAAATGGATCCCGCAGTGGATAAATCGTCGACAAACCCCCCAGCTAACGAAGGTATGTATTCTTGATATATATTTGAACGTTTTAAATAACGTTTTAAGAAACAAAAATATTCGAGCCATTCGAAGCGAGGTTATGTACGAGTAGCATGGCTCGTACATAACCTCGCATGATACACGTGCCCCGGAATGCCTCTCTATATACATTCAGTTTCTGCCTCTCTGTTGTGTCTCCAGACACACACAGATATATAAAATTTCGAAAATTAATACTCAAAAATAAATAAAAATTGAAAAAATAATATACATAAAATAATAAAATATTTAAACAATATTCAAGGGGTTCGAGGCGAGGTTACGTACGAGTCAGCATGGCTCGTAAATAACTTGCACAATACAAAAACTTTTATATAATCTCCGCTGTCCCTTTACAAGTTTCTATTGCTGACTCCACTGACTCTCTATTCCTTCTCCGCTGAGTTCACTGACTCTATATTGCTGACTCCGCTGATTCTACTGACTCTCTATTCCTTCTCCGCTGAGTTCGCTGACTCTATATTGCTGACTCCGATGACTCCACTGACTCTCTATTCCTTCTCCGCTGAGTTCACTGACTCTATATTGCTGACTCCGCTGACTCCACTGACTCTCTATTCCTTCTCCGCTGAGTTCGCTGACTCTATATTGCTGACTCCGCTGACTCCACTGACTCTCTATTCCTTCTCCGCTGAGTTCACTGACTCTAGATTGCTGACTCCGCTGACTCTCTATTGCTTTTCCGCTAACTCTCTGCTGGCTCTCTGCAAGCCTTTCCTCAGCCTCTCCGTTGTGTCTCCAGAGGCACACACAGAGATGGCAAAAATTTAAAATAAAAAATAATTTTTTTTTCAGTTCCATCTCAATCGGGGTCAACACACCGAAAACTAAAGGATGACGACACCATTGCCGATATATTTCATTTCATACATATTTCATTTCATATTGATAAATGAAATAAAAAAACTAAAATATAAACATTCAGGCTACTTTTGATTTCCTTGCCAATTCATAATTCGATCACTTACTTTTCCTCACCTCTCCTCACCTCCCCTCTCTCTCTCTCTCTCTCTCTCTCTCTCTCTCTCTCTCTCTCTCTCTCTCTCTCTCTCTCTCTGCATACGTATTCACTTCTTTTGCGTGTCGAACCCACACGCACCCTTTTTTCACTAATTTTTTGCTCCCGAAATTGAAGGTATTTGAAAAAAAACTTTTAATGGTGTTATCGGGCATACATTAAACTTTATTATAAAATTTTTTTACAGTAAAAAAAAACAAAATGGCGGTTCCACAGCTATCTTCCCGGGACATGTTTTGCTTCCAGGGCTCCGCGGCACGCAGCACCACTGATGCACTTTTGAATCTAGAACAAAAAAAAACCATTAATCTAGAGGGCTATAGCTAGAGAATGTCGATCGGATTTTAAAAAGTATCAATTTTTGTGGATTTGGCGTGCGTTTGAAAAAAAAATTGATTTTTGACGAAAAAAACGGCAAGTTTTTTGTTAATAAAAAATCAATAAATAAAGTTCTTGAAAATTCCGATCGACATTCTCAAGATAATGTAAATGTTCACATCTGGTTAAAATTTCAAGTAAAAAAAATGAAAATTGTTCGAGTTATGCTGCGTGCCATTTTGAAAAACCATGTTTCGAGAAAAACGCGTTTAAAGTTTTGCGAATAGTTTTTTTATTGGAAAAAATTAAAAAAAGACGTCGCACAGGACCTTTTTTTTCTTATTCTAGAGGGTTTAAACTATTTTTTAAGCCAATAAAAAAAATCGATTTTTCAAAAAATTTACAGTGGCCTTACCCCTTAATCGAATGCCCTTTGGTTTGAAAAACGCACCAGCAACCTTCCAAAGGTTAATGGATGTCGTGCTGTCGGGATTACAAGGCACTGACCTGTTCGTGTATTTAGACGACGTTGTCATGCATGCCATCGATCTAAAGGAACACGAACACAAATTTAGCAGGTTGGCGAAAAGATTGACATACTGGTGTCACACTGCAAACCGACAAATGCCTGTTTCTGCAAAAGAAAGTCGAGTATTTAGGCCATGTCATCAGCGAAAACGGCTCACGACCAAGACCAGAGCTATTAAAATCGATTCAGCAGTTTCCGACAGCGAAAAATAAGAAGACCATCATTCAGTTTCATGCCTTGGTTAACTACTATCGACGATTTATAAAAGACTTCGCAAAAATCGCTCTACCACTAACAAGACAGTTAAAAGCTTCCTAAAAATTTGAGTGGACCGACAAGTGTCAGCATGCGTTCGACTATTTGAAGGAAAAATTGACAAGCCAACCAATCCTACGCTATCCGGGATTACCAGAAAGAGTTCAAATTGACAACGGATGATTCAGACTACGCAATCGGCGCAGTTCTCAGTCAACAGCACGAAAACTTCGATCACCCCGTTGCCTTCTACTCGCGCACTCTCACAAAAGCGGAATTAGCGTACGACACGATGCGTAAAAAACTTTTGGCAGTAGTAAAAGCGATCGAACACTTCAGGCCCTATCTCTATGGGGGGCACCACTTCATGTTAGTGACAGATAACCGAGCGCTCACATATTTAATGAAGAAACCGAATCCACCGCAACATCTACTAAGATGGCAAGCGGCACTCAACGACTACGATTACGAAATTCAACGCAAGCCTGGAAAACTCAACGCAGTCGCAGACGCTCTGTCAAGAAACCCAATCAAAGTCCTCCCGATCAGGCCAAGGAAATCTACATCATCCGACGAAACGCAGCATGACATCAAAAAATCGAGAATCTCTGAACAGAGTGACAAACGAAACTTGTCAACATCGGATGAATCCTCCGGAAACCCGGCACCGAACGAAGTGATAATTTTGCCAGAAGAAGAACTTCAGGAACTTAAGGATTCAACATAGAAATAAGTAACGCCGTAAACAAAGAAAAAATTGGAGGGAGTGCACGCCCAAAAATCAATAAGACAATCGACGACAACAACTACGACTCAGAAACGTCAACAGAGGAAATGGAACTCATTGGATTCGAACAAGGACGACCACAGCTTACGAAAAGGAACAATTCTAATGACAAACTAATGTATAGGAAAACGCCTCGCAAACGTGATTGCGACACGTCCGATGACGAAGTAGTAGGGCACGAAACAGCCGTGCCGACGAAAAAAAAAAGAAAAAGACGACGATATTTAACGAAGAAATAAGCGCAAATACAGAAGAGTTAAATAAAGAAGAAAGAAACAAAATAAGCGCAAACAAAGAAGAAATAAATAAAGAAGAAAGAAACGAAATAAGAGCAAACAAAGAAGAAATAAACAAAGAAGAAAGAAACGAAATAAGCGCAAACAAAGAAGAAATAAATAAACGAGAAAGAAATAAAATAGGTGCAAACGAAGAGGGAAAAGGTTAAAAAAGTAGCCGGACGCAGCAAAGTAGAAATAAGGAAAAAGAAGCAAGCTGCGCGCTGCCACCTAGAATCCCCATCAACACGGATAGACACTTCGGCGGGCCGAAGTCTACCAGCAACGATACAACAAACGACAAATAGGCGATAACCACGGACAACGAAAAGGAGACTGCAGCGACTCCCGTAAGAGAAAGAAAGGATACAACTTCCAGGACAACGATAAGTCGCACGGAAGAAGAAGAAAACCGCGCAGAACCATTCAAGGCGCAGATCGGGCCCAACCTACCAACACCATCGCATGATGCCCGTGAAAAAGTAAATCAGGAGACAGGCGGTATTAAACGCAAACGTGGGAGACCACGGAAAAGCCAGACCATCCAGCGACCAACGCTTACGGTTAAACGCGGCCGTGGCAGACCGCGAAAAAGCCTGATTGACAAAGAGGTAATGCCCACCGCGAAACGTGGACCTGGTAGAGCACGTAAAAAGGTCAATCAACAACAAACATCGACAACTGCCAAACGTTGACCCGGCAGACCACGCAAAAACGATGTCAACCAACAAAAACAAACATCGATAACTATCAAACGCGGTCCAGGCAGACCACGAAAAGAAGTTGATCGTCACCCACCAACAACATCTGCCGAGCGCAAGTCCAGTGGACCTTGGGAGGAACCACGAGAAGAACTCGAAATCGTCAGGCACCGACGTATGAAGACAACTCTTCATCAACAAACGACTGCCCAGAAAATACAAACAACGATCCAATGTATGAAATATCCCAACACCATAGGCAACGACTGACTGCAACGCAGTCGAAGAAAAGAACAAGAGCCGAAACAAAACAAGAACATTGTGACGAATTTTTTACCACACTTCTCAATCAATGTCGATTCCTCCCCTTACCTACGGCGTCGGCCAAACGGAGGTAACGGGCGCAGGCCCGATCCCGAAAACTGATCGCACGTCATCGTGTTGGGCGCCAGGTATGAAATACCGCCGGTCTACCACCGATTTGATTTTTCGCGACGCCGCGAGTACCAGGGTTATGCGAACGCAGTAAGAGGGGTGGTGAGGACTGAGGGAGAAACGGCTAACTCAGCGCACCTGAGTGAGAGAATATGGTAGAGGGGCGCAGACGTGTGGAATGAAGAACATTTCGGAACATCAGTAATAACAGGCGTTTATTTTAGTAGCCCAGACTTTACATAGCCTTACAGGCTCGCGCGTAACAATCGTGAACGCAAAACGCAAAACGACGCAGGACCAGAAAATTAGTTGAGACGCGACGCCAGATATTACGCGACAGCTCGCAGGGCGCGACGTCGCCCGAATCAACCAAAACAGTTCATGGGGTCCCTTAGCCGGGGACAACCCCCGAAAGTGGCCAATAGCCTCCTCAAACGCGTGGTCGTAGGATGACTCAGAACAAGATAGGTCTCTTCGACGAAGATAGGGTATGCCCGATACTCGAAACGAATCGGGTCTTTTGTCGGTGCGGCCTGCGAAAGATGGCCCTAACAGGAAGTATCGCCAGGGATGGCCGGCGGCCAGAGGTTACCAATAGATAATAGAGACTAAGACAGATAACCAGGGAATGCTGAAGGTTACGGTCGGTAACCGAGCGATAATAATCATTACGAGACGTAACCGGGGAATAATAATAACTATGAGAGAGAAACGAAATAGAATAATAATTACGAAGGTAACCGGAAAATAATAATAATTGCGAAAGATAAACGGGAAATAATAAGAATTGCGAGAGATAACCGGGAAATAATAAGAATTGCGAGAGATAACCGACAAATAATAATAATTACGAGAGATGAACGAAATATAATAATAATTACGAAGGTAACCGGAAATAATAATAATTGCGAGAGATAAACGGGAAATAATAAGAATTGCGAGAGATAACCGGGAAATAATAATAATTACGAGAGATGAAGGGAATATAATAATAATTACGAAAGTAACCAGGAAATAATAAGAATTGCGAGAGATAACCGACATATAATAATAATTACGAGAGATAACCGGGAAATAATAAGAATTGCGAGAGATAACCGGGAAATAATAAGAATTGCGAGAGATAACCGACAAATAATAACAATTACGAGAGATGAACGGAATATAGTAATAATTACGAAGGTAACCGGAAAATAATAATAATTGCGAGAGATAAACGAGAAATAATAAGAATTGCGAGAGATAACCGGGAAATAATAAGAATTGCGAGAGATAACCGACAAATAATAATAATTACGAGAGATGAACGGAATATAATAATAATTACGAAGGTAACCGGGAAATAATAGTACTTGCGAGAGATAGCCGAAAAATAATCATAATTACGACAGATATCCGGGAAATAATAAGAATCGCGGGAGATCACCGAAAAATTATCATAATTACAAGAGATAGACGGGTATTATTTGAGCGCGAGATATTGCCCCAGGGCCCTAAAAATCCTCGCTGCTTCGGTGGACCTACGATCGCTCGAAAAATCGATAATGGTACGATCGACGCGAGAGACCACGCGTTAGAGAGAGACGGAGATATATAAACATCGGCTAACCTTGGCGCGCTAGCGTGCATCATTACGCTAACCGAACACATTTTGAAATCGAACCACTCGACTATTAACGCGCGTCGCACAGGGAAATTAATATTCAAATGAGTTGCATAGATAAAGAATACGAATCAGATAATACAGGGATAATAATACGATAACAAACAAGGCTTGAACGAGGCAAAATTTTACCGAACTGAAGCGTAGGATTTTTACCTCCCGAGTACTTTATCCTTTAGGCGCGCCTCCAGGCGAAAAAAAGAAACTATGACGGGGACTGTTCCCCAAAACTCGCAAAGATGACTCGGGAGCGAAAATCCAAGGCTTACCCGGAGATAGAGGATGTAGAATCGGGCTCACCGCTCTGAAGCTTCAGCCGGCACTCACCGATTCTAATTACGACTTGCGAAAACTCGACTGGACGCGAGCTCGCCAAATTCCCGACTGCCGATTCCTCACCTCACATCCCGAGGCTCGGCTCGGAGCAAAGCTTGCCCTAACGCGACAATGTCGTTGTCTCTCTCTCCTTTGTAATGGACTTCTTAGAATTCGCCGTTTCTTATCGCTACGGTGCCGAATTTCGAACTTCGGCAATCGTGCGATTGACGCGTATGGCCTTCGAGGTTGGCCGAGACCCGGCGCCACCACGTCGATATCCGCGTGCGGATTTCCCCTCGCAGTATTTGAAGCCGGCACTGCGAACGCCTTCCTCCAGGACCCGGTGAGCGACGACGAACGCGGGGGAGGCCTCCCTCGCAAGGGCAGAACGTCCCTCAAACCCCGCGGTGGGCCCACAGCTGACGCTAAACGCCAAAAAAAACATCGCCCGCCGTCCGCCACCGCTCACCGCAGTCCTATCACGGAGGCGCCGATTTTCACGGACCGCGACGTCCTTGATGCCGGCAGGAAGGTGCGGCTCCCAGGCCGCGTAGTCCGAGGTGCGGGAGACACGTTACGTTGGTCGTAAGCCAGCATCCCTTCGGGTATCCCTTGACCGCGAGCACCGATGTTCCGTGCTCGCCTGCTCCCTCGAAAACCCGCGTGTACCCGCCTGGGTCAACGCGCGGAGCGGACAATGGCGCCCGTGCCTCCGACCTTCCCCGACGCCGATATTTTGAAGAGGGCCTCCTTATGGACCTTCACTTAAGAGGGCACGGGACGCAGTCACCTTGGGCTCTTGTGGCCTTCCTAAGGGTAATAATTTTATTTAAAATAAAAGGGAAAAAAAGTAATTCATTTTTTTTTGTGCTGCTAGCTCGCCAACCGGATACTGCCACCTCGAGCACGGTGTCCCCGGCCGAAGGCCCGCGTTACTTTGCCAATATGATTGGGATTCCCTTAAGGGGGATCCCTGCAATATTATAATAACAACAACAAAAATTAAAATTCGCTGCTCTCCGCCTCTTCCTGGTCCCGAAGTGTGAGTCGGGAATCTGGCTGCCCAACGCGCCTCCAAAAGGGTCGTAAATCCGACCCTCTGCTCGAAATCACTCCGCTCGAAGTGACGGGATGAAAATGTCACGTCACAAATCCCACACCCCCAGATGCGGCCTACTCCTTCAGACGTCGGACGGCGCACGTCGGAGAAGCCAGAGTTGGTAGTTCGCTGACGGTGGGGCTGTTTCTTTTGTCTTTGGGTTGATCGATGGTGACATCGGTGGTGAATTAATGGGGGACCCGAGCAGGGATCGGACGACGTTGTGGTACCAACTGAAACACAGAAGCGAACGATACCCGATCTCCGGAGCCCAGTTATTCCCTCCATCCACGCATTCAGCGTTGTGCCCCATCTCTGCGCAGAATCGGTTAAAAAAAATCCAGAAAGAAGAGCAAGACCCAGTCTTCAACTAGGAAGGTAATAAACAGGTAAATTTCAGCGTCTCAACTAGGGTAGCGATGGATTGGAATGAAACAACGTTGATTAGAGAGAAAACTGTTGCCGGAATCCGGCACACGTCTGTCGTAGGGGCGGGCGTCTCGCGGATATCAAGCTGGGACCGCGTCCTTAGCGGTTTACTGAACAGGTACAATTGGTTGTTTCGTATCCGGCCTTGCCACAACGATAGCAAAAGGTACTCCGCGGCTCGGGGCAAGCGTCGAATCGGTGGCCGGCCTTGTGGCAATTCCAACACATGGTTAGTCCTCACGCGGAGCCTCCTCACGAAGCGAAGTCTCTCGTTGCCGCGGGGGTTCCGTTATCCCGGAATGGGTTTAAAGCGTGGAGGTTGGCCGATAGCTCGAGTCTAGATATCGCCGATAGAGGAGCGCGAGTCTGCTGCATCGAGTTCAGAGGAGATAGTCCGGTATGGGGCTGGTTGGCCTCGTGGTCCGAAGAAGAACTTCCCGTGTCGCCTAGGGCCGAGTGCTCGTCAACCTCTTCGAGGGCGGTTTCAATAGCCAAATAAAGATTCCGCCTAATAGGGGGCCGCGAAGGGGTTGGTTGTTGGTTCCCTTTGTAGGCTAACTCGGGACACAGCGATTGATCGGGAGAAGGAGGAGCCCAATAGGAGCGCGCCAGTTGGTACCTTTTCTCGATTCGGACCGCGATATGCTCCAGCGAATCGAAGTCGAACAAATCGTCCCGATGGATAGCAATTTGAAGCTTAGGTAGTATATTGCGATGAGCATACTGGATTTGTTCCGCTTCGCCCCAACGGGGCTGAAGACGACCGAATAACCCGCGCAAGCATGTCAGGTAGTTGGCTACTGGCTCCTCATTGCCCTGGGTACGGCGCATGATTTCTTCTCGCAACGCGTATTGATAGTCCGGATCCCTGAAACGTCGTTGGCAAGCCGACTGGAATTGCTCCCAAGTCGTCCAGCTCTCACGATCGTTTCGGAACCACTGAAGGGCAATTCCCGTAAGAAAGAACGGGAGGCAGCGGATGAGGTCGTCGTCCGCTACCAGGATGATGGCTCTACCCTCGGCCACGCACGTTAGAAATGTATCAACATCGTCGCCCGTCTTACCTGAGAACGAGATGTTCCACTTCCGCATGATGTGCAAGACTGACGACGCCGGCGCAGGACCGCGGTTCCCTTCCGAATGGCCTCTCGAGAAAGGTCCCGAGGTGGGCCTCTGGGTTGGGGACCAATGCTTCGTTGATTTGCCCCGATCAACGAAGGATCGAAGGGTTGGACTCCGGATCTCCCATGTGCCGCCGCCCTATGGGACCCATCACCCTCCTCATTCGGAGGCAAGGGGATGTATTGATGGGACCACGAGGTGGCTAAACCGACCATTCCATTTCGACCATAGGGACCATACCCTGTACTTGCTCCATCCGGATGGTACGGGCCCGTAAACTGTCCGTCCCACGGCAACTCGGTGGTCCCTAAACCAAAGTCCCACCCTAACGCTCCGGGTGGGGCCCTTGAGCCGCTCACCAGACCGGACGGAACGCCACCCGACGGCGCGGGATTGTCCCCGACGCTGGTCAAGCTGGCCGGGGGCACCAACAAAGCCGGTCCATTGGACGGATCAGGAGGACCACTCGCGACGGTATCGCCCATGCTTCGGATGACTCGCGCACCAATTGTCAGATTTTAATTCGGGACGGTCCTATGGGGGGAGTTGTACCCGCGTCGAGAGGGTCGAGTAATGCGGGCAGGTGGTTTGCGGATGAGAGTAGAATCCTGCGAGTACGTATGGTCCCGGGTATTTTAACTAATCAAACTGGGGGGACTGAAATTTCAATTAAGCCAGGCAATGCAGGTAATTGCAATGGGGCCGGAATTCGGGAGCCCAATCCCAAGTGGATTTGGGGTAACAAGCGAAGGCGATAAAACTCGAAAGGACGGAGCTTAGATGACGGAACGCAGGTCACAGAGTACGAGTGTGCTCCTAAGTAGAACTGGGTGAAATTGCTCTGAAGTAGTTATAGGGGATCGAAGGTAGCCAAATATGCGGAGGACCTAAGGTAGTTGCAGGTAACCGAACGTAACCGAATGTCTGAATTTAAGTATAGGTAACAGGAGGTAACCGAATGTAAACGAATATGCGGATGATCTAGCGAAGTCGCAGGTAACCGAACGTAACCGAATGTCTGAATTTAATTATAGGTAACGGGAGGTAACCGAATGCTTAAAAATAGTGGAAATTAAACGAATGGAACTCGAAGAACAGTAAAAAATTACTCGAAGGTAGTAAATGGTGATAGAAAATATGAAAACACGAGAGCTAAGGTACTGGAGGTAATTCGGGGTCGCGATGCGATCGGGATTGCTTTAACTCGTCGTTAACGCGGATCGGCGAAGACTGACTTCCCAACCCTCGCTCTCCTGGGTTCTGCCCCAAGGATACGGAAGAGGGCTACGAGTGGGGAAAAGGATCTGGATCGGTGGTATCGTCCAGTTACTCAAAAAAAATTGTTGGGGATTTGGTAGTCCGACTCAAACTACTTCGCGGGCTATTCGAGAGCGAACTCGAAGAAGGCTGAAAAACGATATTTTTTTTCGTTTTGCTAGGTCCTAATAACGTAGGTCAACAACATACGACTTAACGCGAGGCACCATCGGATGATCAAAACATTGTCTCCCCCCCCCCCTCCCCCGAGGTGATAATCCGAGTTGAATAGTAGGATTACGGTTAGGGACAATAGGTTCGAGATAAATACCCGCAGAGCCGAAATCGAGAGTCGCTAATCGTACGCACAAGAAATTCCTTGTTGTGGGTTTTTTTTGCTACCGGCCTAAACGCGGATAAAAAAAAAGTTTCCTCGACATTCACAACAAAGGATTATCCGATAATCTGTTTCCTTCTATAAAGGGAAACAAAAGAACTCGCGCCGACTACGGCTTAAGCTACTTTATAAACAGAGGCAATTTCTTCTAACCAAAATCGAAGAAGAAACTGAAATAAAAAAACAAGGCCTCGGTTTACCTAAGCAAGAAACGGCGACAACAACACGCACGCCAAACTCCGACAAATTCTTTCATTGGCTAAGAACTAAAAGCACATTCAAAAGAAATAGCCAATTACGGTGATAAACACACGTTCAATAATCCAAGGAAGGTTCCGAAATTTTCATCACTCGGGCCCCACGTTGGGCGCCATTTTGTGACGAACTTTTTACCACACTTCTCAATCGATGTCGATTCCTCCCCTTATCTACTGCGTCGGCCAAAAGGAGGTAACGGGCGAAGGCCCGATCCCGAAAACTGGTCTCACGTCATCGTGTTGGGCGCTAGGTATGAAATACCGCCGGTCTACCACCGACTTGATTTTTCGCGACGCCGCGAGTACCAGGGCCATGCGAACGCAGTAAGAGGGGTGGTGAGGACTGCGGGAGAAACGGCTAACGCAGCTCACCTGAGTGAGAGAATATGGTAGAGGGGCGCAGACGTGTGGAATGAAGAAAATTTCGGAACATCAGTAATAACAGGCTTTTATTTTAGTAGCCCAGACTTTACATAGCCTTACTGGCCCGCGCGTGACGATCGTGAACGCAAAACGCAAAACGACGCAGGACCAGAAAATTAGTTGAGACGCAACGCCAGATATTACGCGACAGCTCGCAGGGCGCGACATCGCCCAAATCAACCAGAACAGTTCATGGGGTCCCTTAGCCGGGGACAACCCCCGAAAGTGGCCAATAGCCTCGAGAATAGGTAGGGCTCTTCGACGAAGATAGGGTATGCCCGATACTCGAGACGAATCGGGACTTTTGTCGGTGCGGCCTGCGAACGATGGCCCTAACAGGAAGTATCGCCAGGGATGGCCGGCGACCAGAGGTGACCAATAGATGATAGAGACTAAGACAGATAACCGGGGAATGCTGAAGGTTACGGTCGGTAACCGAGAGATAATAATCATTACGAGAGGTAACCGGAAAATAATAATAATTATGAGAGAGGAACGAAATATAATAATAATTACGAAGGTAGACGAAAAATAATAACAATTGCGAGAGATAAACGGGAAATAATAAGAATTGCGAGAGATAACCGGGAAATAATAAGAATTGCGAGAGATAACCGGCAAATAACAATTACGAGAGATGAACGGAATATAATAATAATTACGAAGGTCACCGGAAAATAATAATAATTGCGAGAGATAAACGGGAAACAATAAGAATTGCGAGAGATAACCGGGAAATAATAAGAACTGCGAGAGATAACCGACAGATAATAATAATTACGAGAGATGAACGGAATATAATAATAATTACGAAGGTAACCGGAAAATAATAATAATTGCGAGAGATGAACGGGAAATAATAAGAATTGCGAGAGATAACCGGGAAATAATAAGAATTGCGAGAGATAACCGACAAATAATAATAATTACCAGAGATGAAAGGAATATAATAATAATTACGAAGGTAACCGGGAAATAATAATAATTGCGAGAGATAAACGGGAAACAATAAGAATTGCGAAAGATAACCGGGAAATAATAAGAATTGCGAGAGATAACCGACAAATAATAATAATTACGAGAGATAAACGGAAAATAATAAGAATTGCGAGAGATAACCGACAAATAATAATAATTACGAGAGATAAACGGAAAATAATAAGAATTGCGAGAGATAACCGGGAAATAATAAGAATTGCGAGAGATAACCGACAAATAATAATAATTACGAGAGATGAACGGAATGTAATAATAATTACGAAGGTAACCGCGAAATAATAATAATTGCGAGAGATAAACGGGAAACAATAAGAATTGCGAAAGATAACCGGGAAATAATAAGAATTGCGAGAGATAACCGAAAAATAATAATAATTACGAGAGATAAACGGAAAATAATAAGAATTGCAAGAGATAACCGGGAAGTAATAAGAATTGCGAGAGATAACCGACAAATAATAACAATTACGAGAGATGAACGGAATATAATAATAATTACGAAGGTAACCGGAAAATAATAATAATTGCGAGAAATAAACGGGAAATAATAAGAATTGCGAAAGATGACCGGGAAATAATAAGAATTGCGAGAGATAACCGACAAATAATAATTACGAGAGATGAACGGAATATAATAATAATTACGAAGGTAACCGGAAAATAATAATAATTGCGAGAGATAAACGGGAAATAATAAGAATTGCGAGAGATAACCGGGAAACAATAAGAATTGCGAAAGATAACCGGGAAATAATAAGAATTGCGAGAGATAACCGACAAATAATAATAATTACGAGAGATAAACGGGAAATAATAAGAATTGCGAAAGATAACCGGGAAATAATAAGAATTGCGAGAGATAACCGACAAATAATAATAATTACGAGAGATAAACGGGAAATAATAAGAATGGCGAGAGATAACCGACAAATAATAACAATTACGAGAGATGAACGGAATATAATAATAATTACGAAGGTAACCGGGAAATAATAATACTTGCGAGAGATCGCCGAAAAATAATCATAATTACGACAGATAACCGGGAAATAATAAGAATCGCGGGAGATAACCGAAAAATTATCATAATTACAAGAGATAGACGGGTATTATTCGAGAGCGAGATATTGCCCCAGGGCCCTAAAAATCCTCGCTACTTCGGTGGACCAACGATCGCTCGAAAAATCGATAATGGTACGATCGACGCGAGAGACCACGCGTTAGAGAGAGACGGAGATATATAAACATCGGCTAGCCTTGGCGCCCTAGCGTGCATCATTACGCTAACCGAACACATTTTGAAATCGAACCACTCGACTATTATCGCGCGTCGCACAGGGAAATTAATATTCATTTGAATATTAATTGCATAGATAAAGAATACGGATCGGATAATACAGGGATAATAATACGATAACAAACAAGGCTTGAACGAGGCAAAATTTGACCGAACTGAAGCGTAGGATTTTTACCTCCCGAGTACTTTATCCTTTAGGCGCGCCTCCTGGCGAAAAAAAGAAACTATGACGGGAACTGTTCCCCAAATCTCGCAAAGATAACTCGGGAGCGAAAATCCCAGGCTTACCCAGTGATAGAGGATGGAGAATCGGGCTCACCGCTCTGAAGCTTCAGCCGGCACTCACTGATTCTAATTACGACTTGCGAAAACTCGACTGGACGCGAGCTCGCCAAATTCCCGACTGCCGATTCCTCACCTCACATCCCGAGGCTCAGCGTTCCGCAGCCGCCTTGCCTCGCCGGAGCAAGGCTTGCCCTAGCGCGACAATGTCGTTGTCTCTCTCTCCTTTGTAATGGACTTCTTAGAATTCGCCGTCTCTTATCGTGACGGTGCCGAATTTCGAACTTCGGCAACCGTGCGATTGACGCTTATGGCCTTCGAGGTTGGTCGAGACCCGGCGTCACCCCGCCGATACCCGCGTGCAGATTTCCCCTCACAGTATTTGAAGCCGGCACCGCGAACTGAAAAACAACTTCAAATAATGCAATACCGCTTAAAAACAATCTACAAAACAGAAACAACCCTTCAGGAATTAGTAGCACACACGGAAAATAGAGAAAAACGTGGTCTTTTTAAATTCGTCAGAAAGATACAAAAAGTTCTTTGGGGCACACTCGACTCTAACGATGGCAAACGAATCTACAACCAAATCGAAGCACTCGCGTACAATTCACTGGAACTAACGGAAATCGTGGAAAACCAAACACATATAGTAAAATCCGGTTTCAACCTTATGCAAAAACTGACAAAAGAACTAGGAAACCTCATAGCGGAAAACCTAAGGAAAATTAACGAATATGTATCATCGATAAGAAACCAAACAGACCCGTTGGAATATAACCAAATCGCGGTCAAGTACGCGTCCCAAACTGAGTTAGACCTTACAGAATTGAAACTAGACACGAATACTCTGATGAATGCTATTTTATTCGCATAGGCAGGCCAAATACATCCGAGAATACTCACCACTAGACAAATACTGCTGTGCGAACAAGCCATACAATAAACGACATCAAAAACTGAATTTCCAGTAAACTTGGACATAAAGTATATGCCAAACCCAATCGCTATAACGGACGTGACAAAATTCCACTTGCACGGAAAATTGATATACATAAGCAAAATACCACTAGCAGACCCGGCAATTTATAGACTGTACCAACACACTCCGATTCCGGTGCGACAGCTAATCTTGACAAACAACACACGCTTCGCATTCATTAAACCGGCATCCCGTTACACAGCCATTTCAGAAGATTCCAAGAATTATTTTGACATACAAATACTAGAAATGTGTAAATTGGCAATGTCACAATATGTGTGCGCGCAGGATACTACAATTCAACAAGTAGGCGACAACAGTGGATGCGAAACACAATTAATCATCAACCCTCTATTTACCAATATAGAGCTTTGCGATATACGGTTAAAAACACTCCGTCAAACGTATTGGTCCAGAGTACACAACACGAACTCATGGTAATTAGCATCACCAACAAAAGAGAATTTATACATCCATTGTACGAACCAAGAATCATCAATACAGGTTATCGAAAATAGTGGCATGTTGAAAGTCGACCCATCGTGTCGAGCAAGAACATCCACCGCGGAATTAACCCCATCCATCGATATAACTTTCACACAACAAGTAAATTTTTCGCATCTCATTGTACTCAACATAACTTCCATCATTAAAATTGACAATAAGAAAGAACGATGGGAATCCTTAAACGAGGACTTACAAGAAGTGAAATATCACTAAAAAGCGTCGTAAAAAAGGCCAAGGAAGTATTCCAGTTACAGTATATGGGCAGAAGGTTAGCCTCATTAGAATCAGCAGTCAAACCCACCGGTATATCACTTATCTCAATCCCAGCAGTATTACGAATATGCTGGAAATTCACTGTGTTCGGAAAAATACGCGGAATTTACAAGTCATTACCCTTCCTAATGAGCAAACCAAAAATCGAGTCAATCGAGCAAATGCAAATCGATCATCATAGCGGAAGCAATGTACAACCCACCCTGACTCAACAACAGGGAGGGGAACCTCCCGAAATGATCCTAGTATCGCCAAACCACTATGGAAACGTAACAATCATTACCCGCGTAGAAATTCTGATGGGGCCCAAATCAAGACTCGATCAGGTTGCCTGACTGCCCTAGTAGGGCACAAATAAGGTAGCCTGAAGGGGCCCTACTAGGAAATGTAACGTTGTGTCACATATGGGCCTGACCTGGTTACCTGATCATGGCCCTATCAGGTTGCCTGAACAGAAAGAAATGCATATAATATTTCAAAAATCCAAAATGGAATGAACCACTTAATTTAGAGTTCCACTACAATGAATTTGTATCATAATTCATCATTCACTGGCCTGCTGAAATGTTTTTGTTCGAAGAAAATATTTCGCCTATATGAGAATCGAACCTCGTACCTACCTAGCCAAAGCTAGACACGCTGCCCCTATGCTACCTAGTGCTTGTAACATCTTGGTCCCAGGTATGTCCTAAGAGACCAAATGAATTCCTATAATTACTTGTTGTATCAAATAAAGTATATCAATTAGTTAATATCATTGTGACAATTAAAGAGGTTTATCGAATAACATGCTATAGATTTTTGAAACTTAACCTTGTATCCATATATATATGTATATATATATATATATATATATATATTAAGGTGTGCGGAAAAAAAATCGATACTTTTTTTTCGGTTGCATCCACTGAAAAAAGATGGATTAAGGTGAAAAATAAAGAATCCTCGAAGGAGAGCTCAAAAAAAAATTATTTCGAATGGCGCATTGCATTTGAATATTTTCCATAAGAATAACCCAGGAAAATATTGGGATTTCTGAATGTGGTAGTGCAACTCGTCAGAAAAAAATCACACAAGGATGTCATTAACATATTCTCATGGAGAATCGAATTTCCAACAAAAAAGTTTTTACGAAAAATTAGCTCAGAACAACCGTTCAAGTGGAATCGCTGTCTGAAATTGAAGTAATAGAAAATAAATAATTCGAAAGGTTGTAAAAATCGAATTTTTCGCTTTACGAAAAAACTTTTTGGGTTTTTTTTTGTAGAGAATATTCTGCTCTAACATACAATTTGCACGGAATCGTTCTCAAAATATTTCTCTGATACAAAAAAGAATCAAGTACAACAAGAAATATAAAAGAAACGACGTCCATCATTGATCGTGTTTCGAAAAGTTTTATTCAATTAATCTGGTTTAATAAGATAAAGTAATTTGTTTTTACATTATAATGCTTGATAATCATCGTTCCTTTTTTTAAGAGTCTATTTGTTGCAATTAGGTTATTTCTGTCGATGATTTTGCACTACGCCCAATAAATATTGTAGCTGCTCTTCGTTTTTTGTTAATGAACCGTTATATGCTTCTATCAAAGTGACACCACGTTCGCCTACATTATTAACGACTTTTGGATTTAAAAAATTTTAAGCAACTCAAATAAGTGGCTTTTTCTGGCCATAATTTAATATTTACTCTCAAAAAATCATGAAGTAAATTGAATTGCTGGAAAAGAAATAAGGATTTTTGAGTAACGAAATCGCTTATGTCTTTTTTCAGCACTATTTCCCAATCATTTTTTTTAACAATTACTCACTCGGAAGGATTTTTGGATTTTTTTTCGAGACTGCACAGCTTGTACCATTTTTGCCTTCATACTTATCGGCACAGCATTGTCAAAAAACGACAAAGCAACAATTTTCTCGTTAAAGTACCACAAGTGACTAGCTAATTTTTTCGAGGCAGCCTCACCTACTACCGGATTCACTTCGCAATAACGAATGAAATTTTGTAGCACTGACAGATCTTAATTTGGGGCCAAAATGAGGGAAAAATGTCGCGGTTTCCCAGTCGTGGCGCTAGTGTGAAGCTTGTAATTTGGCACTACGAGCTACCGCACGCTGCCGCCAGGTGGCAGCGTGTGCTATGGAGCGCACGTTGCTTAAATAAAAAAAATCATTTCAGACAGCGATACCAATTGAACGGTTGTTCTAAGCTAATTGTTCGTAGAAACTTTTTTTGTAGGGAATTCAATTCTCTATCAGAATATCTTAATGACATTCTTGTGAGATTTTTTTCTGAAGAGTTTTACTACGACGTTCAGAAGTGCCAATATTTTCCTGTTATTCTTATGGAAAGTATTCAAATGCAATGCGCCGTTCGAAATAATTTTTTTTTTACCTCTCCTTCGAGGCTGCTTCTTTTTTTACCTTAATTCACCTTTTTTGGTGGCTGCAACCGAAAAAAAAATATCGATTTTTTTCCGCACACCCTAATATATATTGTGACAGAAGATATTCTGTCTAACCACGGTAACGGGAACTGAACGAGAACTCAAACCGGGATCTGGTGCGAGAACCGTCACCTTCGACCGTCCACCCCGCGCGCGTGCATCCGCAATACCCGGGGCGCCAGAGACTTTGTTTCTCCGGTCGTCTCAACCGGAATAACTGGGGTCGGGGTGATCAAACCCGACCCACCAAACGGAGCTGGAGAACTCCGTGATTTTTGTTTCACCGGAATCATAACCGGTATGACCTGGGAGTCTGGAGACCTCCCTGATTTTTGTTTCACCGGAATCATAACCGGTATGACCTGGGAGTCCGGAGACCTCCCTGATTTTTGGATCGCCGGAATCATAACCGGACTAACTGGATGCACTTACACGGGAGGACGGTTGCGGTAAAGCACGGCCGCTCAGGCTGTGGGTTGTGGTAGAGGGGTCGGGATTCACTGGGGAGTAGCTTCACTAGCACCGGTATCTGTCACTTACGCGACACCGGTAACATCACAAGTAAAATAAAACGAAGTTTTATTTTATTGTGCGGGAGCTGGTGGGTTAACCACCCGTGAACTTTTTACGTAGACGAACAACGCGAACGCGAACTGCACGCGAAACGACATACGCACGGGAGCGAGAGAGCACAACGACGTGCCTCTTACGCGAGAACGAGAGCGCGAGAGAGACACGACACGTCTCTCCATCGCGGCGTCTGATCGACGACTCTTTCACGATATCTCTCAAAATCGGGAGCGATCGAGATCTGGGAGACAACCGTCTCACGCGAAGGTTCGGTAGCGACTCTATTACGATAGCCGAAAAATCGGGAGCGATCGCGATTTTAGAGACAACCGTCTCACGCGAAGATTCGTTAGCAACTCTGTTTACCTCGCGCGACCAAGACCGGCGCGCGAGGGATTATGCGAGAGCGAGACAGAGCGCGTTAAAAGAAAAAATGTCAACACGCTCGCGGCATCGGACCATGCGAAATCGCTGGTTCAAGCGAGAACTTTATCTCGTATAATATCGAGAGCTGAATTATTTCGGGAACTGGAATATTCTAATAGAATATTCCTCTCGGAATCTATATTTTCTGCCCGAGTTACCCCGAAAACGGAACGGTAACAAATCGGGATCTTTTCTCATCGGTAACATGGAGGCTCTCGGGAATCGCATCCCCGGCTCACCGTGCGAAAGCGGGCAAAGCTTCTGTCCAGAAGCGCGGCGCGGAGATCTCCAGCCTCCGCCCGTAACCTAAACGGCCCCCTTTCCAGCACGATGCACCACTATGGTGGGGCGCCGGCGTTTCAGCCGGGCGTGCACCGATTCCCCGAGAGGCCTCACTGGGTGCATCCCTCGGTCGGGATTGCTCAGTACGTCGAGCCACACGCCGCTCGACCGAGTTCCGCACGCCAACCTAACCAAAACGGAAACATAACCCAAAACCTCAAACGTAACAAGACAGACATTCTAGAGAAAGGCCCCTTAACACAGACGGATGGGTCGCAACCCGGGCATCGAGAGCATGTCTTGATCATCGGTAGCATTTCTGTGACGTGTCTTAAAAAATCACGTCACAACTCCCCAACCCTTAAGGGTGGTTACGATCAGGGAACTACGTGACCTCTGCTAAGCAAAAGCCACAACTGAAATGCACACGGTAGCAATCATTGTCCTTCCCAGTTGCAGTCGGTAGCTTAAACGGTGGGAAGGACCGAGACCTACTGCGGGAAACCAAGCATCCGCAGCGCGAGAAAGGAAACCAGAACACCAAAGAATTGTTCGTATTCGATGGCTAAAATTGATCTCTCCCGTTACAGTCGGTAGCCTAAAGGGGGGAGAGATCGAGATCTACCGTGGGCGACTAATCACCCCACAGCACGAGAAAATAAAATCGCAAAACACAAATTACAAAATATGTGTGTTTTTGCATAAACGGTAGCATGATTGTCTCTTCCAGTTACAATTCGGTAGCGTTAATATTTGGGAAGAGACCGAGACCTGCCACGGACGGATAACCGCCCTGCGACGCGAGAAACATAGGATCAATCTAGATCCACTCGTACCACCACCAGGGACAGAATCAAACCAATCGTAAGCGGACTCACCAAACTAGCCGTTACGTCCTTACTTCGGTGGTGACTCCGGGAACTTTACGGGAACCGCTCCAACTTTTCCATCACCTTCTCCGGGGTAATTAGTGCCGAGAACTGAGTCGCGTCGTCGCGACTCACGGGAACTGCGAGATCTATTTTCCTCGGCGGCAAATCAGGGGCCTAGCCCCGTATCACGGGAACTACGGGACATCACTGTCCTGCACGAGAACTGGGGCCGGAGGCCCCTTACGGCGTGACCTGCGGGACGTTGCCGCCCAGCGCGAGAACCCAGGCTAACACCTGTATTACGAGAACTGTCAGGCGTTGTGGCCTCTGCGAACGCCAAGGCCAGAGGCCGGGCTGGCATGGCGGGGATCCATTGCCGCGTTGCCACTTCGCACGAGAACCATGGGCAAGAGGCCCACATTGCGGGAACTGTGAGGCTTTGTTGCCTTACGCGAGAACTCTGGGCCAGAGGCCCAAATTGCGGGAGCTGTACGGCGTTATTGACTTATGCTAGAACTCCGGGCCAGGGGCCCATATTGCGGGAGCTGCGAGGTGTTGCCACCCCACGCGGAATTATGGGCCAGAGGCCTTTAACGGGAGCTTTTAGGGGTCAGCCACGAATGAGGGCTCTACCCGATGGGTGCCTCTACTTGCGTCCGACCCAACGTTAACTATTACGTCGTCCCAAGGAAGGATTTCCTTCGGGGGAGACGTATCGGTAGCTGAGGGTGTACCTCGTAACTGCCTTCGCCGGTTTGCGGGTTCGGTAACTGGTCGGCGTGGTGTCGCTACACGGGAGCTTGTCGAGAAAGTAAATCGTCAAGGCTTATAATGGGAGGCAGAGGAGAGCTCCTCACTCGCCTCCTTGTCCGTCTCCCCGATTGCAAAGGGGTAACGGGTCGTGGACACGCTTGACGGTCTTATCGGTAGCATGAGAGACGTCGGTAGTCCGGACATTCTCTATGCCGGTGACCCGGTTTGCCGTAATTGCAGCAGCTGGGTTCACTCGGCTTTTCGGTAACTTCCGTGGTCTTCAGGGGACCACTCGGTAGCGGGGGCGCGGCTTTGCCCGCCGTGTCCCTCCGGAACTGGTCCATAAAGGGACCTCGGGAATCACTGGCGTGGCGGCGCAGACCCCGAGAGGCTGCGCTCACGTATCGCCATTCCGGGAGCTGACGTCCGTTTGTTGCGTTGTAGCAACGAGGCGTCTAATATCTCGAGAGTTTCGTGGCTGCGCTAGGCGTCACGCGTCGGCCGCCTGGGCGTGACCCGGTCGGGTCGGCTGTCCCATGGTCGAGCTGCGCGGGCCCAGTGCCAAGTCCGCGATCGGTAAAACCTCGTCCGCTTCTTCGGACGAGCGTTCCGAGAGCCGTGACGGGAGCTCAGGTACCCTGTCTCCGGTCGCCATGGGGTATTCCCCCCGGGACACTCGGAACACGAGAGTGTGACTGGCTGAATCGAGAGCTAAGGGATTGTATCCCTTTTCGTCGAATTTGATTCGACGACATCGAGAGCGGCAGACAGAACAGAAAAAAAATAATAAAAAAAAATAATCCTGTCTGTTTGGACAAATAAAATTTTTCCAAAAATGCGAGACCGGGGGGAACTTTCCTTCCCCTGTCCGAGAACCCTGAAACAGGATCGCCTGCGAGAGCGGAGAGAGTAAATAAAAAAATTAAAAGCAAAAAAATCCTCTCTATCCGAAATACCCTTTCGGATTTCGTGAGCTGAGGGAATCTGAATTCCCTTCCGTCGAAAGAGTCCGACGGAAACGAGACCGCGAGAGAAAAGAAAAAAAAAGAATTAAAAAAATGCTCACGATCCGAAAGAAATATTCGGATTTCGGGAACTGGGGGAATTTGAATTCCCTTTCGTCGAAAGAACACGACGAAATCGAGAACGCGAGAGACATGAAAAAAAAGAGAATTAAAAAAAAATTTATCTCTCGATCCGAAATAAATTTTCGAATTTCCGGGAACTGGGGCAATTTGAATTCCCTTCCGTCGAAAGAATACGACGGAATCGAGAACGCGAGAGAAAACAAAAAAATAATAATAAAAAATTACCTCTCGATCCGAAATAAACTTTCGGATTTCCGGGAACTCGGAAATTTTATTCCCTCCCGTCGAGTGAATTCGACGGGACGTGAGCAAGAGAGAAAATTCCTTCCAGAAAATTTTTTTTTAAAAAATATTGATATTTTCTCTCGATCCGAACTATTCATTCGGATTTACGGGAACAGGGAAATTTGATTCCCTCCCGTCGAGTGAATTCGACAGGACGTGAGCGAGAGAGAAAAATAATTTAAAAAAAGAATTTAAAAAAATATATTTTCTCTGGATCCGAATTGAATTTTCGGATTTTCGGGAACTGGGGGAATTTTTTTTTTTCCCCTCCGTCGAACGAATCGGACGAGGTCGAGAGCGATAGAGGAAGAAAGAAAAATAAAAAAAATTAAAGAATTTCTTATCTCTATCCGAGAACGGTACAGAAACCTCAAATCGAAATAAAATTCCGATGAGGGCGAAGCCAAACAGGAGAACAAAAAAAAATAGACAAAAAAATAAATAAACAAAACACAAAAAAAATCCTATTGGCTGTGCTCGAGAACTGTAAGGGGAAAGGAAAAAAAACAAACAAAAAAAATTGTGAAACCCACTTACAACGGGAACGCACGACGCATAATCAAGTTTTACTTGATTAGGCGGGCCACCTCGGGGACACCCGGTATGTGATGTTGCGCGTGCCACCTCGGCGACACCCGATGTGTGGTATCGCACTTACAACGGGAACGCACGACGCATAATCAAGTTTTACTTTATTAGGCGGGCCACCTCGGGGACACCCGGTATGTGATGTTGCGCGTGCCACCTCGGCGACACCCGATGTGTGGTATCGCACGGGTCTCGCCGCGAGGTACGAGAACGGAGCCCGAGAACGATTTTCGTCGTTCTCGAAAATTCAAGAGCCGGCCGAAAATAAAAAAAGGAAACAACAAAAAAAAATCTTTTCGGACTAACGGGAACACTTATTCGGGTCTCGAAAAATCATTTTCGAAACCCCGGTAGCAGATCGAAAAAAAACACAAAATAACGAAAAACGTCAAAACAAAAAAAAACACGCAAAACAGAACAACAGACAAATACAACATTTCGATATCGAGATCCCCAAGAAAATCTATGAAATTCTCGGGTCACGAGAGCAGAACAATCTCGAAATAAATTTTTTCGAGATCCCGGGAGCGAACCAACGGAAACAAGAAACAACTTTAACAAAACAAATTACACGACAAAAAAAAAGACACTTGCAAATTGAAAGGACGGAGCACATAACATGAAAAAAATTTCATATCGAGAACTCGATTTCGTTTTCGAAATCAGCGAGAGCAAGCTTGGAGTTTTGACAGTTTTTTTTTGGTCAAATTCACAATCACGGGAGCTAGCATTTTTTTTTTGTCTTCGAAAATAAATTTTCGAAGTGCTCGGGATCGCGGAAAGAACCAAATAGAGGTTTTTTTTCTATTCTTTCCCTTCGAAATAATTTTTCGAACTCGCGAGAGCACCGGGGAGGTTGGAGGATAACTCCCCCCGCTATCGAGAACGACGCAACTCCGCGGAGCCTCGCATCACAGAAACCACGCAGGAAAAAAAATCGTAACAATTTTTTTTTTGAAAATAAAATTTTCCGACTGCGCCGGGAACTCACCGGAAGATGATCAATAATCCGAATGAACGATAATCCCTGGGAATCGAGAGCACTTATTTTTTTTTTCCACGGGAGCACCTTTTTTTCTTCGGGAGCACTGTTTTTTTTTCCTCGAGAGCACATTTTTTTTTAATTTTAATTCGGGAGCAATCACGAACATTTATTCCCGAAGAATACTTCGGGCACGCACGAAAACGCGTAACGAGAACTAAGAGAAAAAGAAAATATTTCTTTTTCTCGACGAGAGCAAGAAAGGCGGAAAGAACGGGAAAATAAATAATAATTAAATTATTCTTTTCCTTCATTCCCCTTAAACTTTACCGAGAACTGCTACTCGCCGGCGTGGCCCCACGTTGGGCGCCATTTGTGACGGAAGATATTTCTCTAACCGGAAACGAGAACTGAACGAGAACTCAAATCGGGATCTGGTGCGAGAAACCGTCACCTTCGGCCGTCCACCCCGCGCGCGTGCATCCGCAATACCCGGGGCGCCAGAGACTTTATTTCTCCGCTCGTCTCAACCGGAATAACTGGGGTCGGGGTGATCAAACCCGACCCACCAAACGGAGCTGGAGAACTCCGTGATTTTTGTTTCACCGGAATCATAACCGGTATGACCTGGGAGTCTGGAGACCTCCCTGATTTTTGTTTCACCGGAATCATAACCGGTATGACCTGGGAGTCCGGAGACCTCCCTGATTTTTGGATCGCCGGAATCATAACCGGACTAACTGGATGCACTTACACGGGAGGACGGTTGCGGTAAAGCACGGCCGCTCAGGCTGTGGGTTGTGGTAGAGGTGTCGGGATTCACTGGGGAGTAGCTTCACTAGCTCCGGTATCTGTCACTTACGCGACACCGGTAACATCACAAGTAAAATAAAACGAAGTTTTATTTTATTGTGCGGGAGCTGGTGGGTTAACCACCCGTGAACTTTTTACGTAGACGAACAACGCGAACGCGAACTGCACGCGAAACGACATACGCACGGGAGCGAGAGAGCACGACGACGTGCCTCTTACGCGAGAACGAGAGCGCGAGAGAGACACGACACGTCTCTCCATCGCGGCGTCTGATCGACGACTCTTTCACGATATCTCTCAAAATCGGGAGCGATCGAGATCTGGGAGACAACCGTCTCACGCGAAGGTTCGGTAGCGACTCTATTACGATAGCCGAAAAATCGGGAGCGATCGCGATTTTAGAGACAACCGTCTCACGCGAAGATTTGTTAGCAACTCTGTTTACCTCGCGCGACCAAGACCGGCGCGCGAGGGATTATGCGAGAGCGAGACAGAGCGCGTTAAAAGAAAAAATGTCAACACGCTCGCGGCATCGGACCATGCGAAATCGCTGGTTCAAGCGAGAACTTTATCTCGTATAATATCGAGAGCTGAATTATTTCGGGAACTGGAATATTCTAATAGAATATTCCTTTCGGAATCTATATTTTCTGCCCGAGTTACCCCGAAAACGGAACGGTAACAAATCGGGATCTTTTCTCATCGGTAACATGGAGGCTCTCGGGAATCGCATCCCCGGGTCACCGTGCGAAAGCGGGCAAAGCTTCTGTCCAGAAGCGCGGCGCGGAGATCTCCAGCCTCCGCCCGTAATCCAAACGGCCCGCTTTCCAGCACGATGCACCACTACGGGCGTGCACCGATTCCCCGAGAGGCCTCACTGGGTGCATCCCTCGGTCGGGATTGCTCAGTACGTCGAGCCACACGCCGCTCGACCGTGTTCCGCACGCCAACCTAACCAAAACGGAAACATAACCCAAAACCTCAAACGTAACAAGACAGACATTCTAGAGAAAGGCCCCTTAACACAGACGGATGGGTCGCAACCCGGGCATCGAGAGCATGTCTTGATCATCGGTAGCATTTCTGTGACGTGTCTTAAAAAATCACGTCACAATACATATATATATATATATATATATATATATATATATATATATATATATATATATATATATATATATATATACAGGGTGCGCCAGAGAAACTTACTTATTTGAAAGGTCAATAAAAACAAAAGTACTTCAATTATTGTTTTAAATTTTTTTTTATTTGAGAATACAATATCCCAATTTTTTTTCATGCAGTCTTGAAAATGACATCGGATAAATGGCGACCCCCATTGCGCATACACTGATGAAGTCGATTTTTGAAATTCGTATCCACACTTTGCAGCATATCAATCGGTATGTTGGCAATGGCGTCGCGAATGTTGTTCTTGAGGTGTGCTATGGTCCGTGGTCGATCGACATAAACCAGAGATTTCAAATAACCCCATAAAAAGAAATCGCATGGAGTCAAATCTGGAGAGCGTGCCGGCCATTGGAGATCGCCTCTGAGAGAGATGAGGCGGTCGGGGAAATGTTGTCGCAACAAATTCATTGAGTCTCGTGCTGTGTGTGCTGTGGCTCCATCTTGCTGAAACCACACGTTCCTAACGTTCATTTCTTCGAGTCTTGCAAGAAAAAATTCCTCGATCATGTTCCTGTAACGAGCTCCATTCACGGTAACTGCGCGTTCGTTTTCTTCAAAAAAATAAGGGCCAATTATTCCCGTTACCGACATCGCACACCAGACAGTAACTCGCTCACAATTAAGTGGCTTCTGGTGAAGCTCACGTGGATTTACACCACACCAATAACGCATGTTATGCTTGTTGACGCAGCCGGAAATGTGGAAGTGAGCCTCGTCACTGAAAAAAACGACCGCGTCTTCAGGCAGGTTGTCAACCAGCATTTCACATGCATTTTGACGGGCAACAAAATCGCGTTCAGTTAATTCTTGCACAACAGCCAATTTATAGGGATGAAATTGAAGGTCTTCATAGAGAATTCGTCGAACAGTGGTGTCAGAAATTCCCATAGCAGCTGCGTGCTTGCGAGCCGAACGCCGGGGAGAACGCACAACTGACTGCCTCACTCTTTCGACATTTTCCGGAGTTCTGATGGTCCGTTAAAGCCCATTTCTGGGTTTAGCGACACTTCCACACTCCCGAAATAAGTTAACCCACGACAGAATCGAATTACGGCCAGGAACGAGTCTGTGAGGAGGAATTTCAAAGCAAGCGCGGAATGCACGTTGCGTAGCAACAAGTGAGCGACCGTTAGAAAAGAAGCTCTCGACTGCGAAGGCCCGCTGCTCTCTAGACCAGAGCATGATGGCAACTGACTGGAGGGAGAAACAAACTTGGGAACTTTCCCCTCCAGATGCGCCCCCTCTCGCCCCTCTACCCGCCCAACTCACCGCGCGGGAATTTTTTCAAATAAGTAAGTTTCTCTGGCGCACCCTGTATATATATATATATATATATATATATATATATATATGTATATAATCCTCTCTCTCTCTCTCTCTCTCTCTCTCTCTCTCTCCTCGCCTTACAAAGCTGCCGAAATCTTCTAACACGCATCCGAGTTGCATAACGATTTTTGTCGTGACAGTCCATAGCACCTTTTTTAAACAGAATTCAGGAATGCATCGAAACTCCGAAGCAACCATGTTGTAAAATCGAAGTTTCCATGTGGAAAATAAGAGGTTATGTGCATCTATCAACTGCTGAGGCAGTTATAGGGCAAGCCTATTTATGGGCTCATCAGGGAAAGCCTTAGTAGAGCCCATCAGGGCAAGCCTTAGTGGGGCCCTATCGGGGAAAGTCTTAGTAGGATCTTATCAGGCACGGCCTTAGTAGGATCATTTTAGTATAGCCTGATTTAGGGCCTAAATACTTCCGGCCCGATCGGGGCCGGATCAGAATATGCGTAATAGGTGTTACGCGTGTCACATCCCGATCGGGGCCTGATTCTGGTCAGGCTAACCCTAAGAAATTTCTATTCGGGTCGAGACCAACCACTCGGAACAGAGCGTAGGCCCTACTACTCGACCACATGCCACAGAAATGTAATACCATAAGGCTTCTCAGCTTCACCTATTGCATGACCGCAAACGTTTTAACCTTTCAATGCATGACACGCTTACGCATGACACAAGAGACACCAGTTATCACAACACAGCCACACATAACTACCACAGATAAAAACGAACGATGGAGACGAATAAGGAAATGCCGACCGTAAAATGCCCATTGTGCAAAAAGAACGGCAACTTCGCGCGCCTTCAACGACACATTAGTGAATGCTCAAAGAGGTTCGCCGAAGAGGTGGCAATTCAGGGGACCCTGCCAATGCCGTGCCCGTTATGCGCTGTCGAGTTCCCGGCGAACCGCGTTATGGAGCACCTCGAGCGTTGCTCTTCTTACTGGGTGAAGGTGGGAAGATGGCCCAGGGGTGAAACTGAGCCAGAAGATCAACAGGAACACAAGGCGGCAGGCGGCCCAACGCGCAGCATCAATAAATAGACCCAAAGGCCGATTCCCGCACTGCGAACAATGTTAAAAGATTTAGCAAGTAGCCCAAAACTAGATGACAAAACAAACAACGACAAAACAAATAACGACGAAACGAACAATGACGAAACAAACAACGACGAAACAAATAATGACGAAACAAACGACGACGAAACGAACAATGACGACACAGACAGCGACGAAACAACCAGTGATGCAACCGGCACTACGGTATACCCAAGGAGCGACAATGACGACACTGACGACGATACAAACAAAGAAGACGACAATAACGACAAATGGAGGAGACAGGGAGCGATCCCAAAGACAGCGACCCGTTACGCAAACACTGACGACCCTACGGACTTGTGGGACAAACTGAGGAACACACAAAAACCACTGACAACGATGACACACAAATCGAAAGAAACACAGACGGACGACATAGGGAAAATTATAATGGAGAAAAGCCTGACAGACTGGTACAGAAGTAAACATAACCTTAGACATACTTAGACAGCAACGAAACTTGTTGGAGGAACTAATAGCAGACAGACTCAACACAGGAACCGTATCGACAGGACAATCACCGACAAGTTAGATAGCGGCCTATACGCAGGCTCAGGGCCCCAACTAGTTACAAGACACATTCAATAATCAAATAACGTTAGCTCTTAACAGAAGTACACGATAAAAAAAAATTTAATTTTAAAAAACAAAAACAAAACAAAAAAACACAAAAACAAACAGCATATATATACAAATAGGCATATGCACGATACATAATTACTTTATTTTAATTTTTTTCTCTCCTTTTCCTTCTCCCTTTCTCAATTTAGCTTTATAAAAAAAAGGAAAACAAAAATAATAACAATAATAAAAGGAAGAATTTCTGCAAACAAAGAAAAAGTGTATCTCTCATTCGTCACACCGACCAACGAGGACCAACCAAATCCTGAATGACAAACCTACAACCACTAACACCTAAGCTAATCAAAATTCAGACTGTTTCAGGTGCAGCCAAAAGAAGGGATGATAAAAATGTATATATACATTTCGGCAAACAACGAATCTAAAAAAAAAGGAGGAACCTTATGCCAAAGAGTAAATCACGGCAAACTATAACGGAAACAAATCGTCAACGAAGGAGCAAAAATTTGGGTTCTTCTTCTCTTTTATATATATATATGAAATTACCAACCACACACACACCCGTCCTTTCATAAAGAAAACAGCCCCTACTAACTCAAATAAACTAATCTTATAGTCAGTTTCAGATCCACGGCCATAACTTCAACACGAAACATTAAACATTACGTTAGCAGGAACAAAGTTACTACACGGAATACAAAATTACGACATGGAACAAAAACTACTACACGGAACAAAAGTATTACACGGAAAGCACATTCGAACTGTTCCATCCGACTAAACTGCGGCCCGAATTGCGCTTACAGCGCAATTGAACCACACCCCTAGCAAACACATTTTTTTTTTTGGACACCCATATTACACGGCATAAACACACATACACACACACACACACTTTTTTTTATATAGAATCAATTTAAAAAAAAAGCTTTGTAACCTACGATGCGGAGCATCGTTCTTGTAAGACGGGGAGTATCACTGTCCCACACGACTCCTATTCCCAAACCCAGTCTCACGCCCTCATATCAACCATTCCCACAGCTCTCACCTAAACCTAATCCTCCTTCCTAGAAACCCTCAGCAGAAACTAAATCTCCCTTCCCAGAAGTCCTCTCCAGCATCTCTCTTTTTCTCTCTCTCTCTCTCTCTCTCTCTCTCTCTCTCTCTCTCTCTCTCTCCTGAGTCCCATTGTCCCCGAGCCCACGCGCTTCTCGCGCGTGGCATCTCCTCCACCTTCCTAAAGCCCCTCCACTCAGTCACGCTTCCTCCTACTGGACCGAGAGCGAGCAGTCCATCCAGAACCCTCGAACAATAACTACGTGCACTCCCTCGCCAAATCGAATAAAGAACAAAAGGTCCAGATCTCAGTCGTCTTAGTTCTCTCTTGATCAATTCGCGCAATCCTCAATCATCCGCTCGACCATTACAAAAATACCGTATCGACATCGAAAAACTTTAAACGCGTTTTTCTCGAAACTATGTTTTTCAAGTCGATGACCAGTATAATTCAAAAACCACTCGATGAATTTTGATGAAATCTAGTGTGCTTATTGATAGAATTAAAAACTAGTCCTTAATTGAAGGATTTTCATTTTTGTTGAAAATTTCTATTTTTTATAAACAGTAAATTAACATTTTGTTAATTAAAAAAAAAGCTTCGACTAAGGACTAGATGTATTATTAAACTAATAATTTGTTTCTTGGTTTTTTTATTTCAGATAATCCAGCAAAATGTTATGATGGTCACCACAAAGCACTACATGCCGAAGGTGGTTCGACAAAGATGGCAATATTTTTTTATATAATCAATATTTTTATTTGAAAATCAAGTTGAAATATAACATAAAAAGTCTTCGTAACCACTTTGGTAAGACAAACTTAATTACTGTAAAAAAAAATTATTGATAATGCTCGTTTTTTCACGCCTCTGACTGCATCTCACCCCTTAAAACGAGCTGGCGTTTAAAATGATGGTGCAAACGGTATTGGAAATTATGATGAATGAGTTTTTACTTTTCCTCTTAGAAAATTAATTTAAAAAATTGTTGAAGAAAAGTGCTAAAACAATCGAGAAAGGCTCAAAGACAACTTTGAGTCTTTCTCGATCGGCATTTTTTTCAAAACACATTTCCCATTGGATAAGTGTGTTTCGGAATTTTTTTCAACACATTTCACATTGGGGTGGTGGTCAAAATTTTAAAAGGCCAAATATAGAACTATAAAGATTTCGAAATGACAGAATTATAAACACAAAATAACGAATTGTAAATTATGCGAAATTTTATCCGTCGACCGATGACGAAATCGAAAACGAAAATTGACAGGGCATCCCTCATGAAAATAAGGGCCTTTAAGGACTTATTTGAGGCTTTCCTTATCAGGGAAGCCTCATATGGCCTCATTGCCCTTATATGGCAACCCCTATCGGGATTGCCACAATAGGACCCAGATTAGGCGTTATTAATTATTAATTAATTAATTATTAATTAATAAGTTGTTAATTTATTACTAGGATACAATCTTATTTAATCCTGATAAATATGTGGTTCGGTTTCATCTGTTCAAAAAACAATTTACTTGAATTCGCTAAATGGATCTATTTGATTTTTAACATTTAAACTAAATAGAATTTTCGTAGAGTCAACCATTTTTTTATTTAATTGTACTAATGGTTTGTATTTATTGCAACACTCATATCAATGGGGTATGGGGGTAGAGAAGGTGGAGATTGAGACGTATAGGTACGTCTCAGGTGCGAGCTCCTCCCGAAACGCGAAGGCCGACAATGTTATTGTGGCCGGTTGCGTTTGTGCGATCTCCTATCTCTCGGTGGGAATATTGAAAATCGAAAAGAGTCAAGTGGGGGGAAAGAGATTCGAGAAAATTCGACGAACGACCAAGACACTTGGGAAGGGGAACAAAAACGCGGCAAAAGATGAGTATAAAAGAGCCGTTCTGGGGCCACAAAAGGGTCTTCTGTTTTTCGACCTCCAACCCTGAAGCAAGTAGCGAAAGAAGGTGTTGGTACGAGCTGCAAACGAGGAAGATATCGGAGTAAGGAAAGCGTCAGGGGAAAGAGGAATGAAAAGGAGCGAAATAAGAGAGACATTATTGATTGACATTTCACTGCTCATTGCGGCATTAATAGTGAAAAGACAGCGTTCAATAATCCCGATTAAGGAATGTGTGATTCGGCGCAAGTAGCGAAAGGGAGTCCTAACGGATACCCGATTAAGGAACGTACCAATTAACGCAAGTAGCGAAAGAGGTGAATGCGCTTGAGTAACGAAAATGCTGCGAATAAGAGAGAAATGAAAACGGAAGTCTCATAGAATAATAAAAAGAAAAGAGATAAAAAGGAGTAGAGAAATTTAAAGTCGCGAGGATTCAAAACAAATCCAGCTGACGAGAGTCAGAAATGTCGGAACAAGGAAATAATTAGAGGGAGATAACAGCCGACTCGCACCGAGAGATAGAAAGAGAGAAACGAACAATACATGAGCAGTGGCCGCGGCAGGCCGAGCTGTCGAATGTGATACGCGAGCGAAACAAATATACCAGAACACACCAACACATATGCATATTTAAACACTGCGCGCAACACAAACACACACCCATAAACAATACCTATCTGCGAGCGACACAGATACACACACAGTCAAACATATGCGTACACAAAAACACGCAGCGTGAGTTGAGCGAGACTCTACACATACACACACACACACACACACACACACACACACACACACACACACACACACACACACACACACACACACAAATAAGAAAGAATATCAGGCAAGCGAAGCGACCAGCGACGAATTTCGGATGTACAGGGCAATTCACAAAAGATTGTACAAACACTCAGAAGAAATTTAGCAATCGATCGACGATTTATTTTATGCGAAAAAGGTCTCTACTAATTTACTCCCTAATCGAGTCCCGAATCCAAACAAAGAACCCCGCACAAATCAAAGGGAAATTGGCCCTCAGTCAAATCGTCTGAAATTTTAGTATGTTGTAGAGGAAGTCGAGCTGATCAAAAGTCATCATGGGCACGAAGCTCGAATTACAGTTCTTTTTGAGATTAGGCGGTTTTGAAAATCTCAACTCTGAAAAAATGGCTTTTTTATTTAAATATGATTTTATTAAAAGTTTCTGCGCTTTTCACACTACGTTCATTCCAGATCGCTCTTCCGGTCCTCCCTTCTCTCCGCAACACTCCTGAAAACCCTCTCTACGTCAACATTTAAACCCTTTACGTCAAGGTGTTTAATTATTGTTACTTTTTTTCTTTCGAATCGGGGTGCTTGATTATCGTGAGTCCCCTTGCCTCTCACATCGGGGTGCTAGATTATCGTGAGTCCCCTTGCCTCTCACATTGCCGTGATTTCTGATTAGTTTGCTACCTCAACATCCACGACCTCTCGAATGTTGAGATCTCTTTGAGGTGGTCGATGAGCTGCATCTTGAACGTTTTCTATCAAGGCAGTCGAAGGATAATGGATATTATCTTCATGTCTGGCATAACCCAAGAACCATAAGACACTCGCAACATGTGCACATGTTCCAAGTGTTCGAGCACCAGATTTGCACGTACAATAGTATCCATTGATCAGCTCTTCATCGAGTCGTTCTTGACCTTGCTCTACGTCGTTAACATTATTGTACGATACGAAAATCTGATACTTCGTGTTACTACGGAACCGAGAAAAAACCCTTATTCGCAGAAATGATGGGTCTATGACGTTCTGGTCGAGTTGATAATCTTCATTGTCGTCATGTTGGAGTTTATCTTGAATGTAAGATGAACTCAATCGAACTTGATACGTCCCAAACGTAAGATTTCTCAAATAATCTAAAGAAAGCCGTGGAAACAGAGGCAGATCGTTCGCATTTAAGCGTGTCCATTGTCCATTCCTTCTACAGAGATTGTCCACTTCGACTCTTGCTTGAACAACATTTGGTTCACGGCTTCTTTCCAACATTCTTCGAGCTAATGGTTCGTCGGCATCTTGCATCAGAACAAGGGGAAAATATTTGTTAATCATCGCACCAGCAATAAAATAAAAATCCTTCAGATGATCAACGTGTGGCATAATGATAACATTACCAAAGAACTTGAAAATGGTCTTAAAATGCCCGTTTCGAGTTTCGATAACCCACCTAGTTTTCGTAACTAAACGAGATTCATTTGCTTCTTCGGTAGTGAATTGTGCTTTTCCCTGCAAGAGTCGTGGCATTTTGACGTTGATTCCGATATCTTGTAAGTATGCTTCGGCATCGCGATAACCACGATCAACAACAAAAATGTCACCTTCTCTAAACCATTGTGCCATAACGTTATTATCGTTTTCGAATTCATTAACAAGCATTCGAGCATCATTATTTCTTGAATCAGAAAAGTACGGTCCATGTATTGCAAGTATATAACCATCTGGCGCAACGATTAGTGCTGGTTTAACCAAGTGACGACCTTTATAAAGACAAAAAGATTGTCTCAGAGCGCGGAAGTTAGTACTTTTGTTGATGTAAGAATATGTACCGTCGATACAAGCAATTGCTTTTTTCTCAGCTGGGTTTGCATTGTACAGTTGGTTAGCAAAGTCAGTTACATGCATGTTAATGTAATCTTCTCGCGATATTGCATTGAATCCAATATTTTGAGGAACGAATCTTATCATCAACGACGTGCGAACTGATGCTACTGCTAAACTAGCAAGTTGTCTGGAAGGGTACTGAAAAATAACTTTCAAAAATTCATCTGACAAGCCTTGTCGCATTTTACATAAGTATGTCAATAAATGTTTTTTTGAAATGTTTCGACGGCCCCCAGTGACGGGAATAGGATCACAAAATGAAAATAAGTCGCGGAACTGATCTTTTGTCAATCCAGTCAAACACTTCATATCAGAATTTGACAGATTGTTATCATCAGTGAGGTCTTGTCCTTTTTTTGCAGCAGTGCGAAGACTTTGCAAAAAAGCTTGTAATTGTTGACCTTCGATTATATACGGGCGTATAATATGCCGTAGATCGACTAACAACGGTTCAAAAAATATAAATCCTCGCTCATCTAAATGTTGTGAACATGATCGGGTGCCTTCGGGAATAAAGATATTTTTCAATATGAAAACGTTTGTTCTAGCGTCTAATGAAAGCCGCACAATATCATTTTCTGCATGGCAGATCAAACAAGTATGACTAACATTTTGTGTTAAAACATTTAGTCGCATACAGTTCGGATCAGCTGCTATTAATCTCATTTCCTCAATGATGGACCTGTTGCAATTCACACAAATCCTACTTTCATCATTCAGTTCTAGAGGAGGGTGTTCAAAAGCATTTCGTCGTGTTAAAGCGATTTGAGCTTTTTCTTGATTTTCGTTAGGACGAAGATAGGGTAGCTGCCTTAAGAGAAAACGCATGTTGCAGACGAAGCATTCTAGTCGAGCCATGATGTCTCCGTATGAGCGTTTTCCGGAAAAGTGACCGAATATTCATCGACTTCGTTAGCTGCGTGGTGAGATAAGGTGCGGAGTGAGGGAGGGAGTAGCGACAGTAGGCTTGAGGGAAGAGTGCCATCACGGAGAGGGAGTAGAGAGGAGGGAGAGACTGGGGAGTGAAGAGAGCCTACAGACAGACGCGGAATGCAAGTACTATGAGCACGGGGACTTACGACGGGAAAATCACTCCCTCCTCCTAGAAATCTCGGAGGGTTTTGAGAAGAGGAATGTTGCGGAGAGAAGGGAGGACCTGAAGAGCGATTAGGAATGAACGTAGTGTGAAAAGCGCAGAAACTTTTAATAAAATCATATTTAAATAAAAAAGCCATTTTTTCAGAGTTGAGATTTTCAAAACCGCCTAATCTCAAAAAGAACTGTAATTCGAGCTTCGTGCCCATGATGACTTTTGATCAGCTCGACTTCCTCTACAACATACTAAAATTTCAGACGATTTGACTGAGGGCCAATTTCCCTTTGATTTGTGCGGGGTTCTTTAATGTAATTGGGGGTTACCCGTTACAATATATATATATATATATATATTGTGACGTGACATTTGGGAGGTCCCGCCACGGACTCAGAAGGGTGTCGACCAGTGGGTCGGATTTACGACCCTGGGGCGTCACAGGTCGGCGTGAGGGGACTCCAGGACTCGATGACTCACTGCGCGTGGAAATCCCTCTATATCGGCGAACGATGGCTACCGCGGAGCGCCGCGATACTACCTTACTCAGTCTATCTTCGGCCGACTCTCCACGTGACGAGGCATTCCATGCGGGCCGCGTGGAGAGTCGACTCCGACCTCTGGGCGCGCGACTCAAAATCCCACCTGTAAATCCCACCTGAAAAGAAGGGGACGGACGGAACGAGATACAAGTTGGCCCATTCGCGCGCCTTAGCTCGCCCCAAAAACGGAAAGGAGAGGGTATTACCTGAGAGGCACTCCGCGTGAATTGGTCCAGAAGGACATTCCCGTGCCTCTACTCTTTTGCAAGCGAGCGTCGACCATCCGTGCTCGCGGAATCGGATGCCGGGAGGGACGCCGGAATAAGGCCAACAGACTGTGTCGCCCGTCCCTCCCGACTTCGCAACCTGGCGTTGTACCATCCCTGCGGTCACCCCGCGCCTCCCGGACCGGATCAAAGCGGCGCCTCGTCGAAAGGGGTCGGGGCGGTGAGTCGGCGGCCGGGGTGTATCTCGCCTGGTGGCAAAATTACCTTGTGGGCCCACCGTTCCTCCCGGGACGCTGGGAGCTAGCGAGGGAGGCCTCGCCCCCCGGTTTCGGGGATCCCGCCTCGGCTCCTAGAGGAAGATGCCCGGGGTGCCGCTCCATTTAGATGCGAGGAGCGGTGCGGGCGCGCGGGGTGCCGCGAGGAAGCGCGACCGTGGTCGCGGATTCCGCCGAAATCGCGAGGCCCGTGCAAGTGAGACAGACTCGCCCACGTGCTCACACGAGTACGGAGTGGGGCGTGGCGCGCGAGTGGGGGGTCATAGGCGATTCGGGAGCACCGCGGGAGCGTCACACGAGGAAATTAGTCTCGATTTTGGAGTCCCCACGGTGAGTCGCGATAAGGACGAAGAGACCACGTAATCGACGCCCGAGGAGATTGAGAAAACGCTGCTCCTAGCTGCGACGACTCCGGCGGTGAGCCCGAACCCTTCCAGGCATTCTCTCCAGTAAGGTAGGAGCTCCGACTACATTTTTCTTTGTTTCTATTTGGTGCGCCACGAGGCGATTTAGTTTTATCCCACGGGGGAAAGTTGCGGCTCCGAGGGAATCGAGGGACTCGCGGGCTTCCGGGTAGCGACGGGATCGCTCCCGGTGCCCGCGTCCCGATCCCCGGGGACCGAGTTTTAGAGTCATTCTTTGCTGAGTCGGAGCTCATACCTATTATTAATTCGTTCCGTCCCCTTTGGGGCGACATTATCGCAAGAATTTAGTGTCCCTTCAGGCAAAAATTGGGCGAGTCTCGAACCGCGATACACGACGAAGTTCGAAGCCATTACCTGTAAGAGTTAAGCCATTATTATTATTCCTTTGTTCCGCGCTGCGCGCTCACGGTCGACGCGCGACCGTGGTCTCTCGCGAATGTTTACGTTCTCGAGTTTTGTTGTCATTTACCGTTCGTCGAGCGTTAGCGAGACTCTCTCGAAATAGAAGCCGCTCGACATACGTGCTCGCCACAAAATTATCCACTCGAATAAATGTGGCGAAAGTCTACGAGTATCTTGGGAGTAGCGCCATAGCTCGAGTTACCTGCCAGATTGCGTTGCGTTAATTAGGCTGCCTATTTGCTGATCGACATTCCCCAAGTTATCAACGACATTTATCTAATGTATTGAGGTATTTACGGGATCTTTAGGTTGCCTACCCAGTGACGAAAGTCAGCTGAGGTATTTACAGGATATTTAGGCTACCTACCCAGTGACGAAAGTCAGCTGAGGTATTTACGGGATCTTTAGGTTGCCTACCCAGTGACGAAAGTCAGCTGAGGTATTTACGGGATATTTAGGCTACCTACCCAGTGACGAAAGTCAGCTGAGGTATTTACGGGATCTTTAGGTTGCCTATCCAGTGACGAAAGTCAGCTGAGGTATTTACGGGATCTTTAGGTTGCCTACCCAGTGACGAAAGTCAGCTGAGGTATTTCCGGGGTATTTAGGCTACCTACCCAGTGACGAAAGTCAGCTGAGGTATTTACGGGATCTTTAGGTTGCCTATCCAGTCACAAAAGTCAGCTGAGGTATTTACGGGATCTTTAGGTGGCCTACCCAGTGGCGGAAGTCAACTGAGGTATCTGCGGGATATCCAGGTTACCTACCAGATCATCGTCATAATCTGGGTTTCCTCCGGTATTTTCTCTCGGGTTAGGCTACCTCCTTGATTACCCGAACATCTCGAAATACCTGCGGTATTTATCCCTGTTATTTAAGTTACCTACCCGATTATCGTCATAATTTGGGTTTCCTCCGGTATTTTCTCTCGGGTTAGGCTACCTCCTTGATTATCCGAACATCTCGAAATACCTGCGGCATTTATCCCCGTTATTTAAGTTACCTACCCGATTATCATCATAATTTGGGTTCCCTCCGGTATTTTCTCTCGGGTTAGACTACCTCCTTGATTACCCGAACATCTCGAAATACCTGCGGTATTTATCCCCGTTCCGTAGGTTACCTACTCGATTAACGCCATAATTCGGGTTTCCTCTGGTATTTTCTTTCGGGTTAGGCTACCTCCTGGATTATGAGAAACCCTCGGGTTACCAGCGGTATTTATCGTTATCGACACCATTAGTCGATTAAGCCAGACATGCTTAGGTGGCGGTCCGACGTGTCGACCGCCGTACCGACCGCGGGTTGTGCGAGGCAACCCCTCGCGTTTGCGAAACGAAATGTAAGAGCCAAGTGGCCCAACCTGAATAAAACCTGGTTAATCGCAACATGACCCAGCTTGTATGTTATTTCACGAAACCCTGTCCCGTGGTGCCATAAGGGGACCCCCGTGGCACTCGAATTCCGACCCTGCCCCTCTACCATCTTCGCCGACGAGCCGAGCTAGCCGGACCGCCTCGGCCGCGCCCGTCCGCCCCGGGTGTCCTACCATCAAGGACCCGTACGGAGTGGATACAATTTAAGTCGGCCTCTGGCCGGCGGTATTTTGATACCTGCCGCCCACGTCCACCCCGGCGGGTCAGCGGACACCCGGTGGGGTTGGACGGAGCGCGAGCCGAGAAGTGTGCGAACCGTGAAAACCGTTACAATATATATATATTGAAACGATTCGTGATTTCCACGAAAGTTTTATTTCGTTTTCGGTCCGACGTTCACGCGGGTCTTCGGGAAAACGAGTGTTATGCGGCGAATATTTGCCGTTGGATGTTGCGGGGTTCCCGCAGCCTCCTGAAGGACGATGTACCAGTGATATGCCGGGAATAACGAGAAGTATTTTTGAGGTGGTTTTAGGAGATGCCTCAGTAGTTTGAGGGTCTCAAAGACGCCTATCTCAATCCGTCATCATTGGCATTAGATGTCGTGGATTGTCGTATTAGTTAGTTTGGGTGGATGAACAAATAAAAATGTTTCTGAGTTAAATTTGGTGGTAATTCGTGTGTTAGTCGGTATGTTACAACCTTTACGGGAACCTGGAACGGACGGTGAGAAGCGCTGTCTTTGTTATAAGGACAGGGATAGGAAGAGTGCGTGCGAGGTCTATGTGCGCACGCTGTTCGTTGGCGCGATCTCTCTCTCTCTCTCTCTCTCTCTCTCTCTCTCTTTCTCTCACGAGCGTCGTCGTATGCGCGTACGGCCGGTTTCGGGTTCGCTTCTGGAACGTGAATGCGATAGCCCGTTGAGTTTATTCTTAGGTTGATCTGTATCGGTTTTATGGCGGAAATTCCGGTTGGCACTGGTTGCTAAAGTGCAACGAAGCGCACGGGTGCCACGCCGTGTCGCTCACGCGCTAGGGAGGCTAGCGTTTAATAATGCGCGAGCTCGAGGACGAGTAGTTCTCCGTACCTCGAGTGCGCATAGCGGGGCCGTCCGGGAGGGACGGCTGACCTCCTTGGTGCCAGGCAAGGAGGACCAAAAACCAGAGAAGCTGGTCTAGAATTTCCCACGTGTGCAGCGAAATGCGATCGGCACTTCACGGACTGCACACTTCGAGTAATGGGCGCGGTATTTAGGGAATAGCGAACAATTGCCCTAAGGACAATTGATCGGGTGTTACGTTAGATTCCCTATCTTGCAATCACCACGCTGTCTCTGCTTCCGAGGTCGGACTTCCAGCGCAATGCTGGGGCTTCCCAAGGAAACAGAGTACCTTACCACAAAGCTGGGGTTATTCTGGGATGGGACCAGGGCTTAGCCAGCAAGGCCTCCATCCGGTGATCCGAAGATTCGGATGATGAGTGACTCGACGTTGAATGTTGAGAATTTGCGAAGAGTGCCTCTTGTGGTCGTGCACGCCCTTAAATAGCCACAGGGACGTCAGGAGAAGTTCCATTTCCCTAGCGATTCTCGGGTGCTAGGTAGGGGATCGCCTTGCTGGGAGACGTTCAGTTAGTGGGGTGAGCGTCCTGGCGACTTTGAGGACATTCGCACACTGTAGACATTTTGAGGGGAATGATATTTCAGATTGTTCCTCACTTCGATATCAGGCGCACATTAGGTGTGAGGAGGCGTCGTGATGAATTTAGGGCGCACTCTTATCTAATAGAAGTGGTCAAGGCACGAGAATCGCGAGATGTTGGACAAAGGGGCGGGGACTCCCGCGGGTCAGCGGTTGTCCGGCTCCTCGTGATGGGCGGAGCGCCTTGCGAGGTGTCGCGGGCTCGCCCCGTATGCTTAGTGCAAGCGTCCTACCCCGCCGGCGGCATGGCCGGTGCTCCGGCCGCTGGTCACCTCACGCGATTATCTCGGAATCGGGTAATACTAGCGTATTCAATGTGACGGTAGCTTACCTGTACAGCCGAACCGTTACAACAGAATATCAAAGTAAAATCCTAACGTCGCTTAGAGAACCCTACGGAATCATGTCGCGATCGCGATGACGGCCCCGAGCCGGAAGACGGTTTTGCTGCAGCAAAACCCAGGGCCGTGATTCACGCTTCCCCCCCCCCCTTCACTTCTTCCGTTTCTTCTGGACCGGGGCCGAATTGTCACCCTCGGCCGATAATAAGTCTGGCGTCGCCTGCTGTCCTTACTCCCGTCGTCGCCCAGGTCGACCGTTACGAAACATCATCCAGGCAAGGACGAAGCTCCTCTAGGACACGAAATACGGCCCGCGGGGAGAGCGGACTTTTCATTTTCCGTTACGGGAGGTTCAGGATTCGAAATCCGAGCTTGATCGATAAGCACACTCCCGAAAATTATTCAATACGGGCCTGTTCGCTTTGGTGTAATCATAAGAACAGAAACTAAAGAAAAGGGGGGAGGGTACGCTTCTCGCACGTCGGCCGGCTTTTGCGTTAGCTTCCTGCGAGGTGTCGAGCCGGACGGACGTGGGCCGAGACAATGGGAAGCGACCGAATTACGCAGCCGGTGAGCTTGGCCACGCCTTCGGCAACAATCCGGGTAATTTTCGGCCGTATGGTCGGTCGGCTCACGATCTCGCGCATCTTTACCGTGGCAACGGCCTCTGTCGCGTTTCTGTAATTATCAACCCCGTCGCACGTGGCTAGCGCGTATTGTCGGGAAATCGTGTCGTGGTTGCGCGCGGGAAGCTCAATCCCGTTTCGCGATGAACTTCGGCTCGATTCCTTTGTTTAGTCCGTAAAAAGTGTGAGTGAACGTGTGCCTGGAAAATTGGGACGTGTCGTCCTCGGTGATCCCTCGGCCTGCGGCGAGGCTTGCGCGAGGGGAAAGGGGGAGAGATTGCCCTCAAGTCATGCCGTCTTCACAGAGAACTAGCCTCCCGTTTATCATCGGGATGCGGGTTCGAACGCGTGCGGGCTCCCGTCCATATTAACAGCATCTATCGGGTGCCCCTTTCCCCAGAGTAAGGATTTTCCCGGCTTTGTCGCGGGGGGGGGGAGAGGTTGCTGAGCATCGGCGTCAACGTACGTAACGACCGGGGTATTTTTCCCGGGATATTTGTATCTTTAATTAACGCTCTGCCGGGTAACCGATTAGCGGGGGCCCGGTTTTGAAATATTAGTGTGGCCGGAAGGGGAAAGAGAGGAGAGGCCAAAACGAGCTCGACGTATATTGTGTGTGTTTGTGTGTGTAGGCCCCGGTTGTAATTGGTGTGTGTGTGTGCGCGCGAGAGTAATTGTCTCGCGAGATTTCGCGCGTATTGCATATATTTTGTTTTCCGATTTTTGTCCCGGTGTTCCTTGCGAAGGAGGGAAATTATTAACGAAATATAAAATAAATTCGCTGACGATGGATTTTTCTTGGCGCGCGTGAATGACACCTGACCCATCCCCTCTACCTTATCCACGAGGCTGCAGTTTGGCCGAACACTGCGTTCCCTTTTCTCATCCCGACAAGCCGATTTTCGGCTGACGCCCTATATAAATTATCGGAACGAGAGGAGGGGAGTTTTGTGACTCTCTCGGTCCTTTTCCCCCAGCTCCCTCGATTTTGCAGTCACAATATATATATATACAGGGTGATTCAGTTCAGGTCGTGCATCCGGCAACTACCGATTCTGGACGATGTTTGGAACGAAGCTACTTAGCCGAATTTTTTAATTCGCAATAGCTTTTAAATGGGAAGCAATAGAATTCTGGAATTCTAGGCCAATCAGAATCGCCGTTACGTACATGTTGGGAGACGCCTCAGTGCCGGGTTATCAAGGCACCGATTCTAAACATTTGAAAAAAGTGGCAGAGTTCAGACGCAATTTCGTATCGCGAACGCGAAAGTTCTCTTGTTCGAACCGAAGTTTGCTGTCCTTCTCTATCAAACGATGGAGCAACGAGTGATCGGCGTTGGTCACATGTGCCATGAATTATGCTGCGACGTCCAGTTCTTTCATTAAAACAATATTTTTATCCAAACATGCGTAGATTTTAGGTTCTCGGATAATTCGAATGGGATAAACAAGATAAACAAGATAAACAAGATTAACAAAGATAAAATCGGTGCTCGGAATGGGTCTCGGGGCCTCGAGCGAACATTCCCGATAATACTGCCCCGAATTCGTCTCCGATTTTAACTTACTTCCGGTCAGAATGGGGCGAGAAGTCTAAAGATGCAGCGAGAACGACGATTGGAGCATTGTTTATTTAACAAAGATAAAAGCGGTGCTCGGAATACTTTTTGGGGCCTCGATCGGAAATTCCCGATATTACTGCCCCGAAATAGTCTCTGATTTTATCTTACTTCCGGTCAGAATGGCTCGAGCATTCTGACCATGGTGCGAGAACGACGGTAGGAGCATTGTTTATTTAACAAAGATAAAATCGGTGCTCGGAATGGTTCTCGGGGCATCGAGCGAACATTCCCGATATTACTGCCCCGAATTCGTCTTCGATTTTATCTTACTTCCGGTCAGAATGGGGCGAGAAGTCTAAAGATGCAGCGAGAACGACGATTGGAGCATTGTTTATTTAACAAACATAAAATCGGTGCTCGGAATGGTTCTCGGGGCCTCGAGCGAACATTCCCGATATTACGGCCCCGAAATCGTCACCGATTTTATCTTACTTCCGGTCAGAATGGGTCGAGAAGTCTGACGATGCAGCGAGAACGACGGTCGGAGCATTGTTTATTTAACAAAGATAAAATCGGGGCTCGGAATAGTTCTCGGTGCCTCGAGCGAACATTCCCGATATTACTGCCCCGAAATCGTCTCCGATTTTATCTTACTTCCGGTCAGAATGGGTCGACAAGTCTGACGATGCTGCGAGAACGGCGGTAGGAGCATTGTTTATTTAACAAAGATAAAATCGGTGCTCGGAATGGTTCTCGGGGCCTCGAGCGAACATTCCCGATAATACTGCCCCGAATTCGTCTCCGATTTTATCTTACTTCCGGTGTGAATGGGTCGAGAAGTCTGACGATGCTGCGAGAACGACAGTAGGAAAATTGTTTATTTAACAAAGATAAAATCGGTGCTCGGAATGGTTCTCGGGGCCTCGCGCGAACATTCCCGATAAAACTGCGCCGAATTCGTCTCCGATTTTATCTTACTTCCGGTCAGAATGGGTCGAGAAGTCTGACGATGCAGCGAGAACGACGGTCGGAGCATTGTTTATTTAACAAAGATAAAATCGGTGCTCGGAATGGTTCTCGGTGCCTCGAGCGAACATTCCCGATATTACTGCCCCGAAATCGTCTCCGATTTTATCTTACTTCCGGTCAGAATGGGTCGACAAGTCTGACGATGCTGCGAGAAGGGCGGTAGGAGCATTGTTAATTTAACAAAGATAAAATCGGTGCTCGGAATGGTTCTCGGGGCCTCGAGCGAACATTCCAGATAATACTGCCCCGAATTCGTCTCCGATTTTATCTTACTTCCGGTCAGAATGGGTCGACAAGTCTGACGATGCTACGAGGACGGCGGTAGGAGCATTGTTTATTTAACAAAGATAAAATCGGTGCTCGGAATGGTTCTCGGGGCCTCGAGCGAACGTTCCCGATAATACTGCCCCGAATTCGTCTCCGATTTTATCTTACTTCCGGTCAGAATGGGGCGAGAAGTCTAAAGATGCAGCGAGAACGGCGGTAGGAGCATTGTTTATTTAACAAAGATAAAATCGGTGCTCGGAATGGTTCTCGGGGCCTCGAGCGAACATTCCCGATAATACTGCCCCGAATTCGTCTCCGATTTTATCTTACTTCCGGTGTGAATGGGTCGAGAAGTCTGACGATGCTGCGAGAACGACAGTAGGAAAATTGTTTATTTAACAAAGATAAAATCGGTGCTCGGAATGGTTCTCGGGGCCTCGAGCGAACATTCCCGATAAAACTGCCCCGAATTCGTCTCCGATTTTATCTTACTTCCGGTCAGAATGGGTCGAGAAGTCTGACGATGCAGCGAGAACGACGGTCGGAGCATTGTTTATTTAACAAAGATAAAATCGGTGCTCGGAATGGTTCTCGGTGCCTCGAGCGAACATTCCCGATATTACTGCCCCGAAATCGTCTCCGATTTTATCTTACTTCCGGTCAGAATGGGTCGACAAGTCTGACGATGCTGCGAGAACGGCGGTAGGAGCATTGTTTATTTAACAAAGATAAAATCGGTGCTCGGAATGGTTCTCGGGGACTCGAGCGAACGTTCCCGATAATACTGCCCCGAATTCGTCTCCGATTTTATCTTACTTCCGGTCAGAATGGGGCGAGAAGTCTAAAGATGCAGCGAGAACGACGGTAGGAAAATTGTTTATTTAACAAAGATAAAATCGGTGCTCGGAATGGTTCTTGGGGCCTCGAGCGAACATTCCCGATAACACTGCCCCGAATTCGTCTCCGATTTTATCTTACTTCCGGTCAGAATGGGGCGAGAAGTCTAAAGATGCAGCAAGAACGACGATTGGAGCATTGTTTATTTAACAAAGATAAAATCGGTGCTCCGAATGGTTCTCGGGGCCTCGAGCGATCATTCCCGATATTACGGCCCCGGAATCGTCACCGATTTTATCTTACTTCCGGTCAGAATGGGTAGAGAAGTCTGACGATGCAGCGAGAACGACGGTCGGAGCATTGTTTATTTAACAAAGATAAAATCGGTGCTCGGAATGGTTCTCGGTGCCTCGAGCGAACATTCCCGATATTACTGCCCCGAAATCGTCTCCGATTTTATCTTACTTCCGGTCAGAATGGGTCGACAAGTCTGACGATGCTGCGAGAACGGCGGTAGGAGCATTGTTTATTTAACAAAGATAAAATCGGTGCTCGGAATGGTTCTCGGGGCCTCGAGCGAACATTCCCGATAATACTGCCCCGAATTCGTCTCCGATTTTATCTTACTTCCGGTCAGAATGGGTCGAGAAGTCTGACGATGCAGCGAGAACGACGGTCGGAGCATTGTTTATTTAACAAAGATAAAATCGGTGCTCGGAATGGTTCTCGGTGCCTCGAGCGAACATTCCCGATATTACTGCCCCGAAATCGTCTCCGATTTTATCTTACTTCCGGTCAGAATGGGTCGACAAGTCTGACGATGCTGCGAGAACGGCGGTAGGAGCATTGTTTATTTAACAAAGATAAAATCGGTGCTCGGAATGGTTCTCGGGGCCTCGAGCGAACGTTCCCGATAATACTGCCCCGAATTCGTCTCCGATTTTATCTTACTTCCGGTCAGAATGGGGCGAGAAGTCTAAAGATGCAGCGAGAACGACGGTAGGAAAATTGTTTATTTAACAAAGATAAAATCGGTGCTCGGAATGGTTCTTGGGGCCTCGAGCGAACATTCCCGATAACACTGCCCCGAATTCGTCTCCGATTTTATCTTACTTCCGGTCAGAATGGGGCGAGAAGTCTAAAGATGCAGCAAGAACGACGATTGGAGCATTGTTTATTTAACAAAGATAAAATCGGTGCTCCGAATGGTTCTCGGGGCCTCGAGCGATCATTCCCGATATTACGGCCCCGGAATCGTCACCGATTTTATCTTACTTCCGGTCAGAATGGGTAGAGAAGTCTGACGATGCAGCGAGAACGACGGTCGGAGCATTGTTTATTTAACAAAGATAAAATCGGTGCTCGGAATGGTTCTCGGTGCCTCGAGCGAACATTCCCGATATTACTGCCCCGAAATCGTCTCCGATTTTATCTTACTTCCGGTCAGAATGGGTCGACAAGTCTGACGATGCTGCGAGAACGGCGGTAGGAGCATTGTTTATTTAACAAAGATAAAATCGGTGCTCGGAATGGTTCTCGGGGCCTCGAGCGAACATTCCCGATAATACTGCCCCGAATTCGTCTCCGATTTTATCTTACTTCCGGTCAGAATGGGGCGAGAAGTCTAAAGATGCAGCGAGAACGACGATTGGAGCATTGTTTATTTAACAAAGATAAAATCGGTGCTCGGAATGGTTCTCGGTGCCTCGAGCGAACCTTCCTGATATCACTGCCCCGAAATCGTCTACGATTTTATCTTACTTCCGGTCTGAATGGGTCGAGAAGTCTGACGATGGGGCGAGAACGACGGTAGGAGCATTGTTTATTTCATAAAGATAAAATCGGTGCTCGGAATGGTTCTCGGGGCCTCGAGCGAACATTCCCGATAATACTGCCCCGAATTCGTCTCCGATTTTATCTTACTTCCGGTCAGAATGGGGCGAGAAGTCTAAAGATGCAGCGAGAACGACGATTGGAGCATTGTTTGTTCAACAATGATAAAATCGGTGCTCGGAATAGTTTTTGGAGCTTCGATCGGAAATTTCCGATATTACTGCCCCGAATTCGTCTCCGATTTCATCTTACTTCCGGTCAGAATGGGTCGAGAAGTCTGACGATGCAGCGAGAAAATCGATTGGAGCATTGTTTATTTAACAAAGATAAAATCGGTGCTCGGAATAGTTTTCGAGGCCTCGAATGGAAATTCCCGATATTATTGCTCCGAATTCGTCTCCGATTTTATCTTACTTCCGGTCCGAATGGGTCCAGAAGTCTGACGATGGTGCGAGAACGACGGTAGGAGCATCGATTATTCAACGATGATTGTAATTGAATGATTTTTCATTACGAACGCTAAAAGTAATTATTAATTAGATATGTGATTTCATTGCGTGGGTAATGGCCCACGCCCATCTCTGGTTCTTAACGATAAATGCCTCGAGTTAGGACACTCAATATGATCAACATGGCATTGATATTCGATTGTCTTCCACGAGTATCTTCCACCGATTTTATCTTTGTTAAATAAACAATGCTACGACCGTCGTTCTCGCTGCATCTTTAGACTTCTCGCCCCATTCTGACCGGAAGTAAGATAAAATCGGTGACGATATCGGGGCCGTAATATCGCGAATCTTCGCTCGAGGCCCCGAGAACCATTCCGAGCACCGATTTTATCTGTGTTAAATAAACAATGCTCCAATCGTCGTTCTCGCTGCATCTTTAGACTTCTCGCCCCATTCTGACCGGAAGTAAGATAAAATCGGAGACGAATTCGGGGCAGTAATATCGGGAATGTTCGCTCGATGCCCCGAGAACCATTCCGAGCACCGATTTAATCTTTGTTAAATAAACAATGCCCCTACCGTCGTACTCGCACCATGGTCAGAATGCTCGAGCCATTCTGACCGGAAGTAAGATAAAATCAGAGACTATTTCGGGGCAGTAATATCGGGAATTTCCGATCGAGGCCCCAAAAACTATTCCGAGCACCGCTTTTATCTTTGTTAAATAAACAATGCTCCAATCGTCGTTCTCGCTGCATCTTTAGACTTCTCGCCCCATTCTGACCGGAAGTAAGATAAAATCGGAGACGACTTCGGGGCAGAATTATCGGGAATGTTCGCTCGAGGCCCCGAGAACCATTCCGAGCACCGATTTTATCTTTGGTAAATAAACAATGCTCCTACCGCCGTTCTCGCAGCATCGTCAGACTTGTCGACCCATTCTGACCGGAAGTAAGATAAAATCGGAGACGATTTCGGGGCAGTAATATCGGGAATGTTCGCTCGAGGCACCGAGAACCATTCCGAGCACCGATTTTATCTTGGTTAAATAAACAATGCTCCGACCGTCGTTCTCGCTGCATCGTCAGACTTCTCGACCCATTCTGACCGGAAGTAAGATAAAATCGGTGACGATTTCGGGGCCGTAATATCGGGAATGATCGCTCGAGGCCCCGAGAACCATTCGGAGCACCGATTTTATCTTTGTTAAATAAACAATGCTCCAATCGTCGTTCTTGCTGCATCTTTCGACTTCTCGCCCCATTCTGACCGGAAGTAAGATAAAATCGGAGACGAATTCGGGGCAGTATTATCGGGAATGTTCGCTCGAGGCCCCGAGAACCATTCCGAGCACCGATTTTATCTTTGTTAAATAAACAATGCTCCTACCGCCGTTCTCGCAGCATCGTCAGACTTCTGGACCCATTCACACCGGAAGTAAGATAAAATCGGAGACGAATTCGGGGCAATATTATCGGGAATGTTCGCTCGAGGCCCCGAGAACCATTCCGAGCACCGATTTTATCTTTGTTAAATAAACAATGCTCCTACCGCCGTTCTCGCAGCATCGTCAGACTTCTCGACCCATTCACACCGGAAGTAAGATAAAATCGGAGACGAATTCGGGGCAGTATTATCGGGAATGTTCGCTCGAGGCCCCGAGAACCATTCCGAGCACCGATTTTATCTTTGTTAAATAAACAATGCTCCAACCGCCGTTCTCGCAGCTTCGTCGGACTTGTCGACACATTCCGACCGGAAGTAAGATAAAATCGGAGACGATTTCGGGGCAGTAGTGTCGGGATAGTTCGCTCGAGGCACCGAGAACCATTCCGAGCACCGATTTTATCTTTGTTAAATAAACAATGCTCCTACCGCCGTTCTCGCAGCATCGTCAGACTTCTCGACCCATTCACACCGGAAGTAAGATAAAATCGGAGACGAATTCGGGGCAGTATTATCGGGAATGTTCGCTCGAGGCCCCGAGAACCATTCCGAGCACCGATTTTATCTTTGTTAAATAAACAATGCCCCTACCGTCGTACTCGCACCATGGTCAGAATGCTCGAGCCATTCTGACCGGAAGTAAGATAAAATCAGAGACTATTTCGGGGCAGTAATATCGGGAATTTCCGATCGAGGCCCCAAAAACTATTCCGAGCACCGCTTTTATCTTTGTTAAATAAACAATGCTCCAATCGTCGTTCTCGCTGCATCTTTAGACTTCTCGCCCCATTCTGACCGGAAGTAAGATAAAATCGGAGACGACTTCGGGGCAGTATTATCGGGAATGTTCGCTCGAGGCACCGAGAACCATTCCGAGCACCGATTTTATCTTGGTTAAATAAACAATGCTCCTACCGCCGTTCTCGCAGCATCGTCAGACTTGTCGACCCATTCTGACCGGAAGTAAGATAAAATCGGAGACGATTTCGGGGCAGTAATATCGGGAATGTTCGCTCGAGGCCCCGAGAACCATTCCGAGCACCGATTTTATCTTTGTTAAATAAACAATGCTCCTACCGCCGTTCTCGCAGCATCGTCCGACTTGTCGACCCATTCTGACCGGAAGTAAGATAAAATCGGAGACGATTTCGGGGCAGTAATATCGGGAATGTTCGTTCGAGGCACCGAGAACCATTCCGAGCACCGATTTTATCTTTGTTAAATAAACAATGCTCCGACCGTCGTTCTCGCTGCATCGTCAGACTTTTCGACCCATTCTGACCGGAAGTAAGATAAAATCGGTGACGATTTCGGGGCCGTAATATCGGGAATGTTCGCCCGAGGCCCCGAGAACCATTCCGAGCACCGATTTTATTTTTGTTAAATAAACTATGCTCCAATCGTCGTTCTCCCTGCTTCTTTAGACTTCTCGCCCCATTCTGACCGGAAGTATGATAAAATCGGAGACGAATTCCGGGCAGTTTTATCGGGAATGTTCGCTCGAGGCCCCGAGAACCATTCCGAGCACCGATTTTATCTTTGTTAAATAAACAATTTTCCTACTGTCGTTCTCGCAGCATCGTCAGACTTCTCGACCCATTCACACCGGAAGTAAGATAAAATCGGATACGAATTCGGGGCAGTATTATCGGGAATGTTCGCTCGAGGCCCCGAGAACCATTCCGAGCACCGATTTTTTCTTTGTTAAATAAACAATTTTCCTACCATCGTTCTCGGAGCTTCGTCAGACTTCTCGCCCCATTCTGACCGGAAGTAAGATAAAATCGGAGACGAATTCGGGGCAGTATTATCGGGAACGTTCGCTCGAGACCTCGAGAACCATTCCGAGCACCGATTTTATCTTTGTTAAATAAGCAATGCTCCTACCGCCGTTCTCGCAGCATCGTCAGACTTATCGACAAATTCTGACCGGAAGTAAGATAAAATCGGAGACGAATTCGGGGCAGTAATATCGGGAATGTTCGCTCGAGGCACCGAGAACCATTCCGAGCACCGATTTTATCTTTGTTAAATAAACGATGCTCCGACCGTCGTTCTCGCTGCATCGTCAGACTTCTCGACCCATTCTGACCGGAAGTAAGATAAAATCGGTGACGATTTCGGGGCCGTAATATCGGGAATGTTCGCTCGAGACCCCGAGAACCATTCCGAGCACCGATTTTATCTTTGTTAAATAAACAATGCTCCTCCCGCCGTTCTCGCAGCATCGTCAGACTTCTCGACACATTCACACCGGAAGTAAGATAAAATCGGAGACGAATTCGGTGCAGTATTATCGGGAATGTTCGCTCGAGGCCCCGAGAACCATTCCAAGCACCGATTTTATCTTTGTTAAATAAACAATGCTCCTACCGCCGTTCTCGCAGCATCGTCAGACTTGTCGACAAATTCTGACCGGAAGTAAGATAAAATCGGAGACGATTTCGGGACAGTAATATCGGGAATGTTCGCTCGAGGCACCGAGAACCATTCCGAGCACCGATTTTATCTTTGTTAAATAAACAATGCTCCGACCGTTGTTCTCGCTGCATCGTCATACTTCTCGACCCATTCTGTCCGGAAGTAAGATAAAATCGGTGACGATTTCGGGGCCGTAATATCGGGAATTTTCGCCCGAGGCCCCGAGAACCATTCCGAGCAACGATTTTATTTTTGTTAAATAAACTATGCTCCAATCGTCGTTCTCCCTGCATCTTTAGACTTCTCGCCCCATTCTGACCAGAAGTAAGATAAAATCGGAGACGAATTCGGGGCCGTAATATCGGGCATGTTCGCCCGAGGCCCCGAGAACCATTCCGAGCACCGATTTTATCTTTGTTAAATAAACAATGCTCCAATCGTCGTTCTCGCTGCATCTTTAGACTTCTCGCCCCATTCTGACCGGAAGTAAGATAAAATCGGAGACGAATTCGGGGCAGTAATATCGGGAATGTTCGCTCGATGCCCCGAGAACCATTCCGAGCACCGATTTTATCTTTGTTAAATAAACAATGCCCCTACCGTCGTTCTCGCACCATGGTCAGAATGCTCGAGCCATTCTGACCGGAAGTAAGATAAAATCAGAGACTATTTCGGGGCCGTAATATCGGGAGTTTCCGATCGAGGCCCCAAAAACTATTCCGAGCACCGCTTTTATCTTTGTTAAATAAACAATGCTCCAATCGTCGTTCTCGCTGCATCTTTAGACTTCTCGCCCCATTCTGATCGGAAGTAAGATAAAATCGGAGACGAATTCGGGGCAGTATTATCGGGAATGTTCGCTCGAGGCCCCGAGAACCATTCCGAGCACCGATTTGATCTTTGATAAATAAACAATGCTCCTACCGCCGTTCTCGCAGCATCGTCAGATTTGTCGACCCATTCTGACCGGAAGTAAGATAAAATCGGAGACGATTTCGGGGCAGTAATATCGGGAATGTTCGCTCGAGGCACCGAGAACCATTCCGAGCACCGATTTTATCTTTGTTAAATAAACAATGCTCCGACCGTCGTTCTCGCTGCATCGTCAGACTTCTCGACCCATTCTGACCGGAAGTAAGATAAAATCGGTGACGATTTCGGGGCCGTAATATCGGGAATGTTCGCCCGAGGCCCCGAGAACCATTCCGAGCACCGATTTTTTTTTTGTTAAATAAACTATGCTCCAATCGTCGGTCTCCCTGCATCTTTAGACTGCTCGCCCCATTCTGACCGGAAGTAAGATAAAATCGGAGACGAATTCGGGGCAGTTTTATCGGGAATGCTCGCTCGAGGCCCCGAGAACCATTCCGAGCACCGATTTTATCTTTGTTAAATAAACAATTTTCCTACTGTCGTTCTCGCAGCATCGTCAGACTTCTCGACCCATTCACACCGGAAGTAAGATAAAATCGGAGACGAATTCGGGGCAGTATTATCGGGAATGTTCGCTCGAGGCCCCGAGAACCATTCCGAGCACAGATTTTTTTTTGTTAAATAAACAATTTTCCTACCGTCGTTCTCGCAGCATCGTCAGACTTCTCGCCCCATTCTGACCGGAAGTAAGATAAAATCGGAGACGAATTCGGGGCAGTATTATCGGGAACGTTCGCTCGAGGCCCCGAGAACCATTCCAAGCACCGATTTTATCTTTGTTAAATAAGCAATGCTCCTACCGCCGTTCTCGCAGCATCGTCAGACTTGTCGAACCATTCTGACCGGAAGTAAGATAAAATCGGAGATGATTTCGGGGCAGTAATATCGGGAATATTCGCTCGAGGCACCGAGAACCATTCCGAGCACCGATTTTATCTTTGTTAAATAAACAATGCTCCGAACGTCGTTCTCGCTGCATCGTCAGACTTCTCGACCCGTTCTGACCGGAAGTAAGATGAAATCGGTGACGATTTCGGGGCCGTAATATCGGGAATGTTCGCTCGAGGCCCCGAGAACCATTCCGAGCACCGATTTTATCTTTGTTAAATAAACATTGCTCCAATCGTCGTTCTCGCTGCATCTTTAGACTTCTCGCCCATTCTGACCGGAAGTTAGATAAAATCGGAGACGAATTCGGGGCAGTAATATCGGGAATGTTCGCTCGATGCCCCGAGAACCATTCCGAGCACCGATTTTATCTTTGTTAAATAAACAATGCCCCTACCGTCGATCTCGCACCATGGTCAGAATGCTCGAGCCATTCTGACCGGAAGTAAGATAAAATCAGAGACTATTTCGGGGCAGTAATATCTGGAATTTCCGATCGAGGCCCCAAAAACTATTCCGAGCACCGCTTTTATCTTTGTTAAATAAACAATGCTCCTATCGTCGTTCTCGCTCCATCTTTAGACTTCTCGCCCCATTATGACCGGAAGTAAGATAAAATCGGAGACGATTTCGGGGCAGTAATATCGGGAATGTTCGCTCGAGGCACCGAGAACCATTCCGAGCACCGATTTTATCTTTGTTAAATAAACAATGCTCCGACCGCCGTTCTCGCTGCATCGTCAGACTTCTCGACCCATTCTGACCGGAAGTGAGATAAAATCGGTGACGATTTCGGGGCCGTAATATAGGGAATGTACGCTCGAGGCCCCGAGAACCATTCCGAGCACCGATTTTATCTTTGTTAAATAAACAATGCTCCTACCGCCGTTCTCGCAGCATCGTCAGACTTCTCGACCCATTCACACCGGAAGTAAGATAAAATCGGAGACGAATTCGGGGCAGGATTATCGGGAATGTTCGCTCGAGGCCCCGAGAACCATTCCGAGCACCGATTTTATCTTTGTTAAATAAACAATGCTCCTACCGCCGTTCTCGCAGCATCGTCAGACTTCTCGACCCATTCACACCGGAAGTAAGATAAAATCGGAGACGAATTCGGGGCAGTATTATCGGGAATGTTCGCTCGAGGCCCCGAGAACCATTCCGAGCACCGATTTTATCTTTGTTAAATAACCAATGCTCCAACCGCCGTTCTCGCAGCATCGTCGGACTTGTCGACACATTCTGACCGGAAGTAAGATAAAATCGGCGACGATTTCGGGGCAGTAGTATCGGGATAGTTCGCTCGAGGCACCGAGAACCATTCCGAGCACCGATTTTATCTTTGTTAAATAAACAATGCTCCTACCGCCGTTCTCGCAGCATCGTCAGACTTCTCGACCCATTCACACCGGAAGTAAGATAAAATCGGAGACGAATTCGGGGCAGTATTATCGGGAATGTTCGCTCGAGGCCCCGAGAACCATTCCGAGCACCGATTTTATCTTTGTTAAATAAACAATGCTCCGACCGTCGTTCTCGCTGCATCGTCAGACTTCTCGACCCATTCTGACCGGAAGTAAGATGAAATCGGTGACGATTTCGGGGCCGTAATATCGGGAATGTTCGCTCGAGGCCCCGAGAACCATTCCGAGCACCGATTTTATCTTTGTTAAATAAACATTGCTCCAATCGTCGTTCTCGCTGCATCTTTAGACTTCTCGCCCCATTCTGACCGGAAGTTAGATAAAATCGGAGACGAATTCGGGGCAGTAATATCGGGAATGTTCGCTCGATGCCCCGAGAACCATTCCGAGCACCGATTTTATCTTTGTTAAATAAACAATGCCCCTACCGTCGTTCTCGCACCATGGTCAGAATGCTCGAGCCATTCTGACCGGAAGTAAGATAAAATCAGAGACTATTTCGGGGCAGTAATATCGGGAATTTCCGATCGAGGCCCCAAAAACTATTCCGAGCACCGCTTTTATCTTTGTTAAATAAACAATGCTCCTATCGTCGTTCTCGCTCCATCTTTAGACTTCTCGCCCCATTATGATCGGAAGTAAGATAAAATCGGAGACGAATTCGGGGCAGTATTATCGGGAATGTTCGCTCGAGGCCCCGAGAACCATTCCGAGCACCGATTTTATCTTTGTTAAATAAACAATGCTCCTACCGCCGTTCTCGCAACATCGTCAGACTTGTCGACCCATTCTGACCGGAAGTAAGATAAAATCGGAGACGATTTCGGGGCAGTAATATGGGGAATGTTCGCTCGAGGCCCCGAGAACCATTCCGAGCACCGATTTTATCTTTGTTAAATAAACAATGCTCCTACCGCCGTTCTCGCAGCATCGTCCGACTTGTCGACCCATTCTGACCGGAAGTAAGATAAAATCGGAGACGATTTCGGGGCAGTAATATCGGGAATGTTCGTTCGAGGCACCGAGAACCATTCCGAGCACCGATTTTATCTTTGTTAAATAAACAATGCTCCGACCGTCGTTCTCGCTGCATCGTCAGACTTTTCGACCCATTCTGACCGGAAGTAAGATAAAATCGGTGACGATTTCGGGGCCGTAATATCGGGAATGTTCGCCCGAGGCCCCGAGAACCATTCCGAGAACCGATTTTATTTTTGTTAAATAAACTATGCTCCAATCGTCGTTCTCCCTGCATCTTTAGACTTCTCGCCCCATTCTGACCGGAAGTAAGATAAAATCGGAAACGAATTCCGGGCAGTTTTATCGGGAATGTTCGCTCGAGGCCCCGAGAACCATTCCGAGCACCGATTTTATCTTTGTTAAATAAACAATTTTCCTACTGTCGTTCTCGCAGCATCGTCAGACTTCTCGACCCATTCACACCGGAAGTAAGATAAAATCGGAGACGATTTCGGGGCAGTAATATCAGGAATGTTCGCTCGAGGCACCGAGAACCATTCCGAGCACCGATTTTATCTTTGTTAAATAAACAATGCTCCGACCGTCGTTCTCGCTGCAACGTCAGACTTCTCGACCCATTCTGACCGGAAGTAAGATAAAATGGGTGTCGATTTCGGGGCCGTAATATCGGGAATGTTCGCTCGAGGCCCCGAGAACCATTCCGAGCACCGATGTTATCTGTGTTAAATAAACAATGCTCCAATCGTCGTTCTCGCTGCATCTTTACACTTCTCACCCCATTCTGACCGGAAGTAAGATAAAATCGGAGACGAATTCGGGGCAGTAATATCGGGAATGTTCGCTCGATGCCCCGAGAACCATTCCGAGCACCGATTTTAGCTTTGTTAAATAAACATTGCCCCTACCGTCGTACTCGCACCATGGTCAGAATGCTCGAGCCATTCTGACCGGAAGTAAGATAAAATCAGAGACTATTTCGGGGCAGTAATATCGGGAATTTCCGATCGAGGCCCCAAAAACTATTCCGAGCACCGCTTTTATCTTTGTTAAATAAACAATGCTCCAATCGTCGTTCTCGCTGCATCTTTAGACTTCTCGCCCCATTCTGACCGGAAGTAAGATAAAATCGGAGACGACTTCGGGGCAGTATTATCGGGAATGTTCGCTCGAGGCCCCGAGAACCATTCCGAGCACCGATTTTATCTTTGTTAAATAAACAATGCTCCTACCGCCGTTCTCGCAGCATCGTCAGACTTGTCGACCCATTCTGACCGGAAGTAAGGTAAAATCGGAGACGATTTCGGGGCAGTATTATCGGGAATGTTCGCTCGAGGCCCCGAGAACCATTCCGAGCACCGATTTTATTTTTGTTAAATAAACTATGCTCCAATCGTCGTTCTCCCTGCATCTTTAGACTTCTCGCCCCATTCTGACCGGAAGTAAGATAAAATCGGAGACGAATTCGGGGCAGTTTTATCGGGAATGTTCGCTCGAGGGCCCGAGAACCATTCCGAGCACCGATTTTATCTTTGTTAAATAAACAATTTTCCTACTGTCGTTCTCGCAGCATCGTCAGACTTCTCGACCCATTCACACCGGAAGTAAGATAAAATCGGAGACGAATTCGGGGCAGTATTATCGGGAATGTTCGCTCGAGGCCCCGAGAACCATTCCGAACACCGATTTTTGCTTTGTTAAATAAACAATATTCCTACCGTCGTTCTCGCAGCATCGTCAGACTTCTCGCCCCATTCTGACCGGAAGTAAGATAAAATCGGAGACGAATTCGGGGCAGTATTATCGGGAACGTTCGTTCGAGGCCCCGACAACCATTCCGAGCACCGATTTTATCTTTGTTAAATAAGCAATGCTCCTACCGCCGTTCTCGCAGCATCGTCAGACTTGTCGACCCATTCTGACCGGTAGTAAGATAAAATCGGAGACGATTTCGGGGCAGTAATATCGGGAATGTTCGCTCGAGGCACCGAGAACCATTCCGAGCACCGATTTTATCTTTGTTAAATAAACAATGCTCCGACCGCCGTTCTCGCTGCATCGTCAGACTTCTCGACCCATTCACACCGGAAGTAAGATAAAATCGGAGATGAATTCGGGGCAGTATTATCGGGAATGTCCGCTCGAGGCCCCGAGAACCATTCCGAGCACCGATTTTATCTTTGTTAAATAAACAATGCTCCTACCGCCGTTCTCGCAGCATCGTCAGACTTCTCGACCCATTCACACCGGAAGTAAGATAAAATCGGAGACGAATTCGGGGCAGTATTATCGGGAATGTTCGCTCGAGGCCCCGAGAACCATTCCGAGCACCGATTTTATCTTTGTTAAATAAACAATGCTCCAACCGCCGTTCTCGCAGCATCGTCGGACTTGTCGACACATTCTGACCGGAAGTAAGATAAAATCGGAGACGATTTCGGGGCAGTAGTATCGTGATAGTTCGCTCGAGGCACCGAGAACCATTCCGAGCACCGATTTTATCTTTGTTAAATAAACAATGTTCCTACCGCCGTTCTCGCAGCATCGTCAGACTTCTCGACCCATTCACACCGGAAGTAAGATAAAATCGGAGACGAATTCGGGGCAGTATTATCGGGAATGTTCGCTCGAGGCCCCGAGAACCATTCCGAGCACCGATTTTATCTTTGTTAAATAAACAATGCTCCGACCGTCGTTCTCGCTACATCGTCAGTCTTCTCGACCCATTCTGACCGGAAGTAAGATAAAATCGGTGACGATTCCGGGGCCGTAATATCGGGAATGTTCGCCCGAGGCCCCGAGAACCATTCCGAGCACCGATTTTATCTTTGTTAAATAAACAATGCTCCAATCGTCATTCTTGCTGCATCTTTAGACTTCTCGCCCCATTCTGACCGGAAGTAAGATAAAATCGGAGACGAATTCCGGGCAGTTTTATCGGGAATGTTCGCTCGAGGCCCCGAGAACCATTCCGAGCACCGATTTTATCTTTGTTAAATAAACAATTTTCCTACTGTCGTTCTCGCAGCATCGTCAGACTTCTCGACCCATTCACACCGGAAGTAAGATAAAATCGGAGACGATTTCGGGGCAGTAATATCGGGAATGTTCGCTCGAGGCACCGAGAACCATTCCGAGCACCGATTTTATCTTTGTTAAATAAACAATGCTCCGACCGTGGTTCTCGCTGCATCGTCAGACTTCTCGACCCATTCTGACCGGAAGTAAGATAAAATGGGTGACGATTTCGGGACCGTAATATCGGGAATGTTCGCTCGAGGCCCCGAGAACCATTCCGAGCACCGATTTTATCTGTGTTAAATAAACAATGCTCCAATCGTCGTTCTCGCTGCATCTTTAGACTTCTCGCCCCATTCTGACCGGAAGTAAGATAAAATCGGAGACGAATTCGGGGCAGTAATATCGGGAATGTTGGCTCGATGCCCCGAGAACCATTCCGAGCACCGATTTTAGCTTTGTTAAATAAACAATGCCCCTACCGTCGTACTCGCACCATGGTCAGAATGCTCGAGCCATTCTGACCGGAAGTAAGATAAAATCAGAGACTATTTCGGAGCAGAAATATCGGGAATTTCCGATCGAGGCCCCGAGAACCATTCCGAGCACCGATTTTATCTTTGTTAAATAAACAATGCTCCTACCGCCGTTCTCGCAGCATCGTCAGACTTGTCGACCCATTCTGACCGGAAGTAAGATAAAATCGGAGACGATTTCGGGGCAGTAAAATCGGGAATGTTCGCTCGAGGCACCGAGAACCATTCCGAGCACCGATTTTATCTTTGTTTAATAAACAATGTTCCTACCGCCGTTCTCGCAGCATCGTCAGACTTCTCGACCCATTCACACCGGAAGTAAGATAAAATCGGAGACGAATTCGGGGCAGTATTATCGGGAATGTTCGCTCGAGGCCCCGAGAACCATTCCGAGCACCGATTTTATCTTTGTTAAATAAACAATGCTCCTACCATCGTTCTCGCAGCATCGTCAGACTTCTCGCCCCATTCTGACCGGAAGTAAGATAAAATCGGAGACGAATTCGGGGCAGTATTATCGGGAATGTTCGCTCGAGGCCCCGAGAACCATTCCGAGCACCGATTTTATTTTTGTTAAATAAACTATGCTCCAATCGTCGTTCTCCCTGCATCTTTAGACTTCTCGCCCCATTCTGACCGGAAGTAAGATAAAATCGGAGACGAATTCGGGGCAGTTTTATCGGGAATGTTCGCTCGAGGGCCCGAGAACCATTCCGAGCACCGATTTTATCTTTGTTAAATAAACAATTTTCCTACTGTCGTTCTCGCAGCATCGTCAGACTTCTCGACCCATTCACATCGGAAGTAAGATAAAATCGGAGACGAATTCGGGGCAGTATTATCGGGAATGTTCGCTCGAGGCCCCGAGAACCATTCCGAACACCGATTTTTGCTTTGTTAAATAAACAATATTCCTCCCGTCGTTCTCGCAGCATCGTCAGACTTCTCGCCCCATTCTGACCGGAAGTAAGATAAAATCGGAGACGAATTCGGGGCAGTATTATCGGGAACGTTCGTTCGAGGCCCCGACAACCATTCCGAGCACCGATTTTATCTTTGTTAAATAAGCAATGCTCCTACCGCCGTTCTCGCAGCATCGTCAGACTTGTCGACCCATTCTGACCGGTAGTAAGATAAAATCGGAGACGATTTCGGGGCAGTAATATCGGGAATGTTCGCTCGAGGCACCGAGAACCATTCCGAGCACCGATTTTATCTTTGTTAAATAAACAATGCTCCGACCGCCGTTCTCGCTGCATCGTCAGACTTCTCGACCCATTCTGACCGGAAGTAAGATAAAATCGGTGACGATTTCGGGGCCGTAATATAGGGAATGTACGCTCGAGGCCCCGAGAACCATTCCGAGCACCGATTTTATCTTTTGTAAATAAACAATGCTCCTACCGCCGTTCTCGCAGCATCGTCAGACTTCTCGACCCATTCACACCGGAAGTAAGATAAAATCGGAGATGAATTCGGGGCAGTATTATCGGGAATGTCCGCTCGAGGCCCCGAGAACCATTCTGAGCACCGATTTTATCTTTGTTAAATAAACAATGCTCCTACCGCCGTTCTCGCAGCATCGTCAGACTTCTCGACGCATTCACACCGGAAGTAAGATAAAATCGGAGACGAATTCGGGGCAGTATTATCGGGAATGTTCGCTCGAGGCCCCGAGAACCATTCCGAGCACCGATTTTATCTTTGTTAAATAAACAATGCTCCAACCGCCGTTCTCGCAGCATCGTCGGACTTGTCGACACATTCTGACCGGAAGTAAGATAAAATCGGAGACGATTTCGGGGCAGTAGTATCGTGATAGTTCGCTCGAGGCACCGAGAACCATTCCGAGCACCGATTTTATCTTTGTTAAATAAACAATGTTCCTACCGCCGTTCTCGCAGCATCGTCAGACTTCTCGACCCATTCACACCGGAAGTAAGATAAAATCGGAGACGAATTCGGGGCAGTATTATCGGGAATGTTCGCTCGAGGCCCCGAGAACCATTCCGAGCACCGATTTTATCTTTGTTAAATAAACAATGCTCCGACCGTCGTTCTCGCTACATCGTCAGACTTCTCGACCCATTCTGACCGGAAGTAAGATAAAATCGGTGACGATTCCGGGGCCGTAATATCGGGAATGTTCGCCCGAGGCCCCGAGAACCATTCCGAGCACCGATTTTATCTTTGTTAAATAAACAATGCTCCAATCGTCATTCTTGCTGCATCTTTAGACTTCTCGCCCCATTCTGACCGGAAGTAAGATAAAATCGGAGACGAATTCCGGGCAGTTTTATCGGGAATGTTCGCTCGAGGCCCCGAGAACCATTCCGAGCACCGATTTTATCTTTGTTAAATAAACAATTTTCCTACTGTCGTTCTCGCAGCATCGTCAGACTTCTCGACCCATTCACACCGGAAGTAAGATAAAATCGGAGACGATTTCGGGGCAGTAATATCGGGAATGTTCGCTCGAGGCACCGAGAACCATTCCGAGCACCGATTTTATCTTTGTTAAATAAACAATGCTCCGACCGTGGTTCTCGCTGCATCGTCAGACTTCTCGACCCATTCTGACCGGAAGTAAGATAAAATGGGTGACGATTTCGGGACCGTAATATCGGGAATGTTCGCTCGAGGCCCCGAGAACCATTCCGAGCACCGATTTTATCTGTGTTAAATAAACAATGCTCCAATCGTCGTTCTCGCTGCATCTTTAGACTTCTCGCCCCATTCTGACCGGAAGTAAGATAAAATCGGAGACGAATTCGGGGCAGTAATATCGGGAATGTTGGCTCGATGCCCCGAGAACCATTCCGAGCACCGATTTTAGCTTTGTTAAATAAACAATGCCCCTACCGTCGTACTCGCACCATGGTCAGAATGCTCGAGCCATTCTGACCGGAAGTAAGATAAAATCAGAGACTATTTCGGAGCAGTAATATCGGGAATTTCCGATCGAGGCCCCGAGAACCACTCCGAGCACCGATTTTATCTTTGTTAAATAAACAATGCTCCTACCGCCGTTCTCGCAGCATCGTCAGACTTGTCGACCCATTCTGACCGGAAGTAAGATAAAATCGGAGACGATTTCGGGGCAGTAAAATCGGGAATGTTCGCTCGAGGCACCGAGAACCATTCCGAGCACCGATTTTATCTTTGTTTAATAAACAATGTTCCTACCGCCGTTCTCGCAGCATCGTCAGACTTCTCGACCCATTCACACCGGAAGTAAGATAAAATCGGAGACGAATTCGGGGCAGTATTATCGGGAATGTTCGCTCGAGGCCCCGAGAACCATTCCGAGCACCGATTTTATCTTTGTTAAATAAACAATGCTCCGACCGTCGTTCTCGCTGCATCGTCAGACTTCTCGACCCATTCTGACCGGAAGTAAGATAAAATCGGTGACGATTTCGGGGCCGTAATATCGGGAACGTTCGCTCGAGGCCCCGAGAACCATTCGGAGCACCGATTTTATTTTTGTTAAATAAACTATGCTCCAATCGTCGTTCTCCCTGCATCTTTAGACTTCTCGCCCCATTCTGACCGGAAGTAAGATAAAATCGGAGACGAATTCCGGGCAGTTTTATCGGGAATGTTCGCTCGAGGCCCCGAGAACCATTCCGAGCACTGATTTTATCTTTGTTAAATAAACAATTTTCCTACTGTCGTTCTCGCAGCATCGTCAGACTTCTCGACCCATTCACACCGGAAGTAAGATAAAATCGGAGACGAATTCTGGGCAGTATTATCGGGAATGTTCACTCGAGGCCCCGAGAACCATTCCGAGCACCGATTTTTTCTTTGTTAAATAAACAATTTTCCTACTATCGTTCTCGCAGCATCGTCAGATTTCTCGCCCCATTCTGACCGGAAGTAAGATAAAATCGGAGACGAATTTGGGGCAGTATTATCGGGAACGTTCGCTCGAGACCTCGAGAACCATTCCGAGCACCGATTTTATCTTTGTTAAATAAGCAATGCTCCTACCGCCGTTCTCGCAGCATCGTCAGACTTATCGACCCATTCTGACCGGAAGTAAGATAAAATCGGAGACGATTTCGGGGCAGTAATATCGGGAATGTTCGCTCGAGGCACCGAGAACCATTCCGAGCACCGATTTTATCTTTGTTAAATAAACAATGCTCCGACCGTCGTTCTCGCTGCATCGTCAGACTTCTCGACCCATTCTGACCGGAAGTAAGATAAGATCGGTGACGATTTCGGGGCCGTAATATCGGGAATGATCGCTCGAGGCCCCGAGAACCATTCGGAGCACCGATTTTATCTTTGTTAAATAAACAATGCTCCAATCGTCATTCTTGCTGCATCTTTAGACTTCTCGCCCCATTCTGACCGGAAGTAAGATAAAATCGGAGACGAATTCGGCGCAGTATTATCGAGAATGTTCGCTCGAGGCCCCGAGAACCATTCCGAGCACCGATTTTATCTTTGTTAAATAAACAATTTTCCTACCGTCGTTCTCGCAGCGTCGTCAGACTTCTCGTCCCATTCTGACCGGAAGTAAGATAAAAACGGAGACGAATTCGGGGCAGTATTATCGGGAACGTTCGCTCGAGGCCCCGAGATCCATTCCGAGCACCGATTTTATCTTTGTTAAATAAACAATGCTCCTACCGCCGTTCTCGCAGCATCGTCAGACTTGTCGACCCATTCTGACCGGAAGTAAGATAAAATCGGAGACGATTTCGGGGCAGTAATATCGGGAATGTTCGCTCGAGGCACCGAGAACCATTCCGAGCACCGATTTTATCTTTGTTAAATAAACAATGCTCCGACCGCCGTTCTCGCTGCATCGTCAGACTTCTCGACCCATTCTGACCGGAAGTAAGATAAAATCGGTGACGATTTCGGGGCCGTAATATAGGGAATGTACGCTCGAGGCCCCGAGAACCATTCCGAGCACCGATTTTATCTTTGTTAAATAAACAATGCTCCTACCGCCGTTCTCGCAGCATCGTCAGACTTCTCGACCCATTCACACCGGAAGTAAGATAAAATCGGAGACGAGTTCGGCGCAGTATTATCGGGAATGTTCGCTCGAGGCCCCGATAACCATTCCGAGCACCGATTTTATCTTTGTTAAATAAACAATGCTCCTACCGCCGTTCTCGCAGCATCGTCAGACTTCTCGACCCATTCACACCGGAAGTAAGATAAAATCGGAGCCGAATTCCGGGCAGTATTATCGGGAATGTTCGCTCGAGGCCCCGAGAACCATTCCGAGCACCGATTTTATCTTTGTTAAATAAACAATGCTCCAACCGCCGTTCTCGCAGCATCGTCGGACTTGTCGACACATTCTGACCGGAAGTAAGATAAAATCGGAGACGATTTCGGGGCAGTACCCGGGAAAAAAAGTTCATGCCTGAGTGGATATGCTCATATATGTTTCAGATATTGTCATATATGTTTCAGATATCGTCATATATGATTCAGATATTGTCATATATGTATCAGATATATTTATATCTGACATTTTACAGTATCATATATGATTAGGTCTGATCATATTCCACATCACATATGCTTAAAGAAGATCATATCTGATCACATATCCCGGGGAAAATGGTCATATCTGAGCAGATATGCTCATGTAGGTGTTTATCTGCAACATAAATGAATCTGATCTGATCATGCATGGTCAAAGATGAACATACATGTATTTTTATGCGCTCAGGGGTAGCTCTATATCTGGTCAGATATGATCGCGCATAAGTAAATATGTGCAGATATGAATTTGTAGCTGAACATGTCTGCCCATATGTGGTCATGTCTAACCAGATATAGTACAATTCACGACTACATTCGAGCTCACACATGAATAGACTTGAATATGTGCGCGCATGCATGAACATATCCAACCAGGTATGGATGAATACGCAACCGAACCCAACTCGTGCATGATCAGGTCTGAAAATATTTGCCCATGTACGATTGTATCTGCCCAGATATGGAATTATACTCGAATTCATCGAATTGGATCTATATGATCATCGCTAAACATGCTTGCCCACGTGTGATCAGATCTAATCAAATATGAATCAATTGATTCATATTTTATCAATTGATTCATATTTGAACGTATTCATCCATACCTGGTTGGATATGTTCATGCATGCGCGCACATATTCAAGTCTATTCATGTGTGAGCTCGAATGTAGTCGTGAATTGTACTATATCTGGTTAGACATGACCACATATGGGCAGACATGTTCAGCTATAAATTCATATCTGCACATATTTACTTATGCGCGATCATATCTGACCAGATATAGAGCTACCCCTGAGCGCATAAAAATACATGTATGTTCATCTTTGACCATGCATGATCAGATCAGATTCATTTATGTTGCAGATAAACACCTACATGAGCATATCTGCTCAGATATGACCATTTTCCCCGGGATATGTGATCAGATATGATCTTCTTTAAGCATATGTGATGTGGAATATGATCAGACCTAATCATATATGATACTGTAAAATGTCAGATATAAACATATCTGATACATATATGACAATATCTGAAACATATATGAACATATCCACTCAGGCATGAACTTTTTTCCCGGGTGGTCTGATATCGTCAAATCTAATCATACATGCTTTGATATCGTCAAATCTAATCATGTATGCTCTGATATGGCCATTTTTCTTATGCATGATTAGACAAGATCCAGATATGATCAATCATATCTGGATCATATATAATCCAGATATAATCAGATGTGATTTGGTCTGATAATTTTTTCTCGGGATGATCATACATGCTCAGATATAAGCCTACATGATCTGTCATGACATTATATGAACAGATATAGCCAATTCTCTTGTCTGATCATATCTGATTCTACAGATATGCTCAGATATAAGCATACATGATCTGTCATGACAATATATGAACAGATATGACCAAATCTCTTGTCTGATCATATCTGACTCTACAGATATGCTCAGATATAAGCATACATGATCTGTCATGACACTATATGAACAGATATGACCAAATCTCTTGTCTGATCATATCTGATTCTACAGATATGATTCAGATATGTTCAGATATGATCTTTTTTTCCCGGGTAGTATCGTGATAGTTCGCTCGAGGCACCGAGAACCATTCCGAGCACCGATTTTATCTTTGTTAAATAAACAATGTTCCTACCGCCGTTCTCGCATCATCGTCAGACTTCTCGACCCATTCACACCGGAAGTAAGATAAAATCGGAGACGAATTCGGGGCAGTATTATCGGGAATGTTCGCTCGAGGCCCCGAGAACCATTCCGAGCACCGATTTTATCTTTGTTAAATAAACAATGCTCCGACCGTCGTTCTCGCTGCATCGTCAGACTTCTCGACCCATTCTGACCGGAAGTAAGATAAAATCGGTGACGATTTCGGGGCCGTAATATCGGGAACGTTCGCTCGAGGCCCCGAGAACCATTCGGAGCACCGATTTTATTTTTGTTAAATAAACTATGCTCCAATCGTCGTTCTCCCTGCATCTTTAGACTTCTCGCCCCATTCTGACCGGAAGTAAGATAAAATCGGAGACGAATTCCGGGCAGTTTTATCGGGAATGTTCGCTCGAGGCCCCGAGAACCATTCCGAGCACTGATTTTATCTTTGTTAAATAAACAATTTTCCTACTGTCGTTCTCGCAGCATCGTCAGACTTCTCGACCCATTCACACCGGAAGTAAGATAAAATCGGAGACGAATTCTGGGCAGTATTATCGGGAATGTTCACTCGAGGCCCCGAGAACCATTCCGAGCACCGATTTTTTCTTTGTTAAATAAACAATTTTCCTACTATCGTTCTCGCAGCATCGTCAGATTTCTCGCCCCATTCTGACCGGAAGTAAGATAAAATCGGAGACGAATTTGGGGCAGTATTATCGGGAACGTTCGCTCGAGACCTCGAGAACCATTCCGAGCACCGATTTTATCTTTGTTAAATAAGCAATGCTCCTACCGCCGTTCTCGCAGCATCGTCAGACTTATCGACCCATTCTGACCGGAAGTAAGATAAAATCGGAGACGATTTCGGGGCAGTAATATCGGGAATGTTCGCTCGAGGCACCGAGAACCATTCCGAGCACCGATTTTATCTTTGTTAAATAAACAATGCTCCGACCGTCGTTCTCGCTGCATCGTCAGACTTCTCGACCCATTCTGACCGGAAGTAAGATAAGATCGGTGACGATTTCGGGGCCGTAATATCGGGAATGATCGCTCGAGGCCCCGAGAACCATTCGGAGCACCGATTTTATCTTTGTTAAATAAACAATGCTCCAATCGTCATTCTTGCTGCATCTTTAGACTTCTCGCCCCATTCTGACCGGAAGTAAGATAAAATCGGAGACGAATTCGGCGCAGTATTATCGAGAATGTTCGCTCGAGGCCCCGAGAACCATTCCGAGCACCGATTTTATCTTTGTTAAATAAACAATTTTCCTACCGTCGTTCTCGCAGCGTCGTCAGACTTCTCGTCCCATTCTGACCGGAAGTAAGATAAAAACGGAGACGAATTCGGGGCAGTATTATCGGGAACGTTCGCTCGAGGCCCCGAGATCCATTCCGAGCACCGATTTTATCTTTGTTAAATAAACAATGCTCCTACCGCCGTTCTCGCAGCATCGTCAGACTTGTCGACCCATTCTGACCGGAAGTAAGATAAAATCGGAGACGATTTCGGGGCAGTAATATCGGGAATGTTCGCTCGAGGCACCGAGAACCATTCCGAGCACCGATTTTATCTTTGTTAAATAAACAATGCTCCGACCGCCGTTCTCGCTGCATCGTCAGACTTCTCGACCCATTCTGACCGGAAGTAAGATAAAATCGGTGACGATTTCGGGGCCGTAATATAGGGAATGTACGCTCGAGGCCCCGAGAACCATTCCGAGCACCGATTTTATCTTTGTTAAATAAACAATGCTCCTACCGCCGTTCTCGCAGCATCGTCAGACTTCTCGACCCATTCACACCGGAAGTAAGATAAAATCGGAGACGAGTTCGGCGCAGTATTATCGGGAATGTTCGCTCGAGGCCCCGATAACCATTCCGAGCACCGATTTTATCTTTGTTAAATAAACAATGCTCCTACCGCCGTTCTCGCAGCATCGTCAGACTTCTCGACCCATTCACACCGGAAGTAAGATAAAATCGGAGCCGAATTCCGGGCAGTATTATCGGGAATGTTCGCTCGAGGCCCCGAGAACCATTCCGAGCACCGATTTTATCTTTGTTAAATAAACAATGCTCCAACCGCCGTTCTCGCAGCATCGTCGGACTTGTCGACACATTCTGACCGGAAGTAAGATAAAATCGGAGACGATTTCGGGGCAGTACCCGGGAAAAAAAGTTCATGCCTGAGTGGATATGCTCATATATGTTTCAGATATTGTCATATATGTTTCAGATATCGTCATATATGATTCAGATATTGTCATATATGTATCAGATATATTTATATCTGACATTTTACAGTATCATATATGATTAGGTCTGATCATATTCCACATCACATATGCTTAAAGAAGATCATATCTGATCACATATCCCGGGGAAAATGGTCATATCTGAGCAGATATGCTCATGTAGGTGTTTATCTGCAACATAAATGAATCTGATCTGATCATGCATGGTCAAAGATGAACATACATGTATTTTTATGCGCTCAGGGGTAGCTCTATATCTGGTCAGATATGATCGCGCATAAGTAAATATGTGCAGATATGAATTTGTAGCTGAACATGTCTGCCCATATGTGGTCATGTCTAACCAGATATAGTACAATTCACGACTACATTCGAGCTCACACATGAATAGACTTGAATATGTGCGCGCATGCATGAACATATCCAACCAGGTATGGATGAATACGCAACCGAACCCAACTCGTGCATGATCAGGTCTGAAAATATTTGCCCATGTACGATTGTATCTGCCCAGATATGGAATTATACTCGAATTCATCGAATTGGATCTATATGATCATCGCTAAACATGCTTGCCCACGTGTGATCAGATCTAATCAAATATGAATCAATTGATTCATATTTTATCAATTGATTCATATTTGAACGTATTCATCCATACCTGGTTGGATATGTTCATGCATGCGCGCACATATTCAAGTCTATTCATGTGTGAGCTCGAATGTAGTCGTGAATTGTACTATATCTGGTTAGACATGACCACATATGGGCAGACATGTTCAGCTATAAATTCATATCTGCACATATTTACTTATGCGCGATCATATCTGACCAGATATAGAGCTACCCCTGAGCGCATAAAAATACATGTATGTTCATCTTTGACCATGCATGATCAGATCAGATTCATTTATGTTGCAGATAAACACCTACATGAGCATATCTGCTCAGATATGACCATTTTCCCCGGGATATGTGATCAGATATGATCTTCTTTAAGCATATGTGATGTGGAATATGATCAGACCTAATCATATATGATACTGTAAAATGTCAGATATAAACATATCTGATACATATATGACAATATCTGAAACATATATGAACATATCCACTCAGGCATGAACTTTTTTCCCGGGTGGTCTGATATCGTCAAATCTAATCATACATGCTTTGATATCGTCAAATCTAATCATGTATGCTCTGATATGGCCATTTTTCTTATGCATGATTAGACAAGATCCAGATATGATCAATCATATCTGGATCATATATAATCCAGATATAATCAGATGTGATTTGGTCTGATAATTTTTTCTCGGGATGATCATACATGCTCAGATATAAGCATACATGATCTGTCATGACATTATATGAACAGATATAGCCAATTCTCTTGTCTGATCATATCTGATTCTACAGATATGCTCAGATATAAGCATACATGATCTGTCATGACAATATATGAACAGATATGACCAAATCTCTTGTCTGATCATATCTGACTCTACAGATATGCTCAGATATAAGCATACATGATCTGTCATGACACTATATGAACAGATATGACCAAATCTCTTGTCTGATCATATCTGATTCTACAGATATGATTCAGATATGTTCAGATATGATCTTTTTTTCCCGGGTAGTATCGTGATAGTTCGCTCGAGGCACCGAGAACCATTCCGAGCACCGATTTTATCTTTGTTAAATAAACAATGTTCCTACCGCCGTTCTCGCATCATCGTCAGACTTCTCGACCCATTCACACCGGAAGTAAGATAAAATCGGAGACGAATTCGGGGCAGTATTATCGGGAATGTTCGCTCGAGGCCCCGAGAACCATTCCGAGCACCGATTTTATCTTTGTTAAATAAACAATGCTCCGACCGTCGTTCTCGCTGCATCGTCAGACTTCTCGACCCATTCTGACCGGAAGTAAGATAAAATCGGTGACGATTCCGGGGCCGTAATATCGGGAATGTTCGCCCGAGGCCCCGAGAACCATTCCGAGCACCGATTTTATTTTTGTTAAATAAACTATGCTCCAATCGTCGTTCTCCCTGCATCTTTAGACTTCTCGCCCCATTCTGACCGGAAGTAAGATAAAATCCGAGACGAATTCCGGGCAGTTTTATCGGGAATGTTCGCTCGAGGCCCCGAGAACCATTCCGAGCACCGATTTTATCTTTGTTAAATAAAAGTAGATGTACTAGGGCGGTTCTAACCCAGGCATCTCAGGGGGGAGCGGGGCGGGGGGCTCCAGCGCGGGGAAGCCTAGTGCGGCGGTACGGCGGAGGGGGGAGGGGTCGCCGGGCGCGTGTGACGTCACAGAGGGGCCTCTGTGGAGGGGGTAGCCATGTGGTCCGAAGAGCGACTGTCGGGAGGGGGAAGCCGTCGTCGACGAGTGTTTTGTGGGGGCGGGGGTCAGGTTGTGGTGAGTGACCGTTGAAAACCCATAAATCTCCTAATTTATTAGAGACATAAAAAAGATTAGCATCGATGCAGTGTTTTTCTTTCTACACTATTTAGTCCGTGTGAAAATAAAACTCACACACACACACACACACACACACACACTATGTGTGCATGTAATGGTCATATATGGGTAGGAAAATTTCGTTAATTTGAAGCGATACATGGAGGGGACGGCTTTTCAAAGCTGTTTATGTATGTGATGCAGGTGTGATGCGCGTGGTTTCGTTTCCGAAATCTTTAAAATATTTGTATGCGTGTCCACTCCTGCCACGACTCTCGCCGACACCCGAGACAGGTCCTGACAAGTCGGGATTTCTCGGAAAAACTATAAACTTTAGAGATCTATCGTCAAAGGGTTTTTGACCCCAGATGGGCCACCGGAGCACAGCTGCACTCAGGAAAACAATATTTCGATGTATCGAGAACTAGTTTTCATTATGAAATATAACGTCGAGATGTTCAGATGTGCAAGTATGTATGCAGTGCATCCGGCCAAGCACCCTCTGGACTTGACCAAAAACGAGCTCGAACAGGTTCCAAAGGTTTTGCTCCTAAAATATTGGGGTGAATATGTTGGCTTATTGTGGGATCGTTTGCCAGAACATCATCGGAACGATAGTGAAGTGATATCTTATCTTCCATGCATGGAGCACTATAATACACCACAGATGGAAGATCACATCGATGGCCCCCCACCTCAACGTCGGGAATGTGAAAAATGCTGTGGAAATTCTCCACGTACGGGGTTCTTCAAACGTGTTTGAACCCGTTTTTTTGGGAGTTTGAAGAAATGTCGTGGGGGAAATTCTCCACGTACGAGGTTCTTCGAAAGTGTTTGAACCTGTTTTTCATGATTGGAAAAGTGGGGAGAAGTTTGAAAATTTAAGTGGGAGGGTTATGAGGGAGCTTATAATTTCGTAGTCCAAGCTCAGACTGCAGTATTCCACCGTGACATCCACATCTCTCCAAAAAGAACTTTGAAAGTGCGGGGAAAATGGATCTCTCGAGTATCAACAAAGTCAGCGTGATGGCGGAATTCCTTCCAACAAAGAAGCTGTCAGAACTCCGCGTTCACTCGGATCATCGAATCTCCGACATGAGGGCCGTACAAACCAAGTTTGGAAAACGCTACCTCGCGGACATCGCGGATGAGTTCACCGTCTTCTTACCAGCGCGACTGGTGAAGGCCTTCGACGAAGATTTGGAAACGTTCGAGCAAATGCGGCAAGCGGCACATGATCATCGTCTCTGGATGACATACAAAGGTGGAAAATACAACAGCATAGACTTTTTCCAAGTCTGAGTACACATGGTGGAAAAATACGAAATTCGTTGGAACACCATCGTCGAACGGCTGTCTGCATCATCGAGAGTATGCTGCAACTGACGCGTAATAGTCAATTCTACATCCTGTTGTGGAAAATACGTCAGCGTCAAGTTCCATCGTCTTGGAGTATGGTGGAGAAGAGCAAATTCGTTGGTGCAGCATCGTTGAGTGCAACAGCCGTCTGGATCACAGCCGTCTCACCATCGTTTTCGACGTTTTAAGTGTTTGACTATGTAAAAATGTATTTAAAAGAACTGTTTTATCGAAATGTATGAGAAGGAGAAATGCAAAACAATTTTCGTCGTAGAATAAATGAAGAATACAAATATTATATATTTTCATCAAAATGTTTTTATTCATTTAAAAAAATCCCTCTCTCACACAACGCTTCGTATACACTCAACCAGCTTTTCAGCGATTTTACATTCTCATGGGCGCAGTTGTATTTCGTGTTGAAGGAATGATGGGGGCATTTCGAGTTTGTGATTTTCGGCAACTTCTTCAGCGATGGACAGTCTAGAGTCTCCAAGTCGATGACGTTTGTCGCAGGATCCACGAATCTTGATAGCCAAGCGCATTTCTCGAATCCCTTCGCATAGATGGTGGGGGCTCCTTGCAAGAGTTCTCGAATTGTCTTCCTAGCTGCTTCGTATGGTATGCCGCTGTCATTCCATCGTATTCCATGGAAATTTCGTTCCAGCCACTTGTTTGTCATTTTGTACTTGGCCGGTAAAGAGTCCCATGCAAATGGTGCGTCGAAGGCGAGCGTCAGCGGTTCAGCATGGGTCGGTATTCCACCAGGGGTCTGCTGTCCAGAAAAGGGGTACTCCATGGTCGAGGTGAAATCTAGCCAGACTCATCCAGCATTGATTTTTATGATCTTCACACATTTTTGGATTACCATGTATGCGCAACTTACCTCCAAAACATAGATGAATTCGACGTATTTTCGTGGGAAAAAAAAAACGATTAACTCTAGGGGTCTATCGTTGAAAGCCTTTGATGCCAATGGACCACTTGATCACAGCTGCAGGATCCATAAAATACATCTTTTAACCCGATGCATCCCGACTTGTTTTCTATGTCGTTTCTTCCTCGGGCAATCTATACCAACACAATATCGGAAAAAAGTCCGGTTTTTCCCCGAGATGTAGGGGAAAGCTGGATTTTTTTTTCATTCTTCCGAACGGGGAGTCATTTTTTTATTATCTGCTGCGCTCCAAACTACCCACACTTTGAACGAAGCAGTCAGTCAGCTAACATCGCGGAAGTCGTCTCCAATTTACTACTATGGATAACAACATTGAACAAAGCTTGCACGATCAAGCCGCGCTTTTAAGTTCGTTCGACGATTTTACTGCGTGGGAGCAACGGTGCGTCGAGTTCATCGAAGTGTTAGAAACGCAAAGCCGAATTAAGCGTCCGCGCTTGGTAATTGGACATCAACAGTCACTGATAGCCCAAATAGCGCGTCTGGAAGGATTGAAGAATTCTGTATGCAGCCGTTTTATACACACGGGCGCAGGGCATGGTGATCATGGATTAATCTGGCGTGAGATTGACACATCATTCAAGAGTCGAATATTGACTGGTTCTGTAATCAATCGCAGTCACATCGAGCCAAAACAATTTCTTAATGATGCTCGGGACCTAGTGCTTCAACATGTACAAAATATTATCTGCAAGCACAACAGTATCAAAGTTAATACGGTGTTCAGTGGTGAATTCGCGAGTGGAGATAAACATGCTAATAAAAGTGTCAACACGCGAAACTGTGAACTCTTTAACACGAGCGATTTGAATGAGTGGCATGAACAGCGTGTTATTGAGCCCACTTTAACCTCACTCGACGAATTTCAAGAACGAGACAGTGGCTGGGCTCTACGGAAAATACTTAACCTCACGATAAATGTGAATAAGTATAATCCGATGCGTGCTGGGCGCTCCATATCATTACCGCGGGGAATAATGTTGAAGAGGGCTGTGGTTAACATCAAATCCAATGATAACGCATGTTTCGCGTGGGCAGTTGTCGCTGCTCTATACCCAGCTGAACGACACAGTGACCGTCCATCTTCTTATCCGCATTATTCGACTGTACTGAATCTCCAGGATATCGAATTCCCGGTGACGATACATCAAATTAAAAAATTTGAATTTAATAACAATGTATCGATCAACGTATATACCACCACCACCAAAAAGGACATTGTTCCAATACGAGTCACTCAACACAAGAAGGAAAAGCACATCAATTTGCTGTACATGCAAGATACTGAGGACTACAATGTGGGGCACTTCGTATGGATTAAGAATCTGTCGAGACTCGTGAGGGCGCAACTGACCAAAAAGGAGCATAAAAAATATATCTGTGATCGGTATGTAGTTACCATAATATATATATATATATATATATATATATATATATATATATATATATATATGTAATTATATATGCTTGACGAATTAAACAAGACAATATTTTTTTTTTGCAGGTGTTTGCACTACTTCGGTTCCGAGGAAAAATTGCAATCGCACGAGGTCGATTGTGGGGCGATAAACGACTGTGCAATTCGACTACCAAACGACACCAATAAGTGGCTCCAGTTCAGCAACTTTAGCCGGAAAGAGCGACATCCTTTCATCGTGTATGCTGATTTGGAGTGTGTGCTGGCAAAGACCGATGGGGAGAACCTGGCGAAAGATATGTATCAACATCACGAAGTATTTAGCATCGGATACTATGTGCGTTGTTCGTATGACGATTCACTATCTTCATATCACTCGCGTCGCAGTGCTGATTGTGTATCGTGGTTTGTCGAAGAACTAAAAAATCTAGCACTGCGGATAAAAGAAATTTTCTGCGACAACGTGCCAATGGTATATTTAACACCGAGTGAGTGGGCTAGTTTTCGAGCCGCGACTCAATGTCACATATGTAAGAAACCATTTGCGCAAGAAGATGTACGCGTTCGAGATCATTGCCATCTGACTGGACGCTATAGAGGCCCTGCCCATTCCAACTGTAACTTAAATTATAAACAGTAATTTTTCATTCCTGTAGTTTTTCACAATTTATCCGGCTATGATGCGCATTTTATAATCAAGGAAGTAGCCACAGCGTTCGAAGGAAGAACCAATGTGCTTCCAATTACAAAGGAGAAATACATCTCCTTCACGAAACATGTTGAAATTAAAGACGATTCAAAACATAGGATCCAATTGCGCTTCATCGATTCGTACAAATTCCTCAACACCAGTCTCGACAAATTAGCCTCATTTTTGACCGAGGACAAACTCAAAATTTTACGCATGCAATTCCCAACTCTCTCGACAGACGATTTCAATTTGCTGACGCGAAAAGGGGTCTTCCCTTATGAATATATTGATGACGTGACCAAGCTAGACGACACTTGCCTACCACCACGTGACGCATTTTATAGTTCCCTGACAGATGCTACAGTATCGGATAGCGAGTACGCACATGCTGAGAATGTTTGGGAACGGTTCTCCATTCGAACGCTGGGCGACTATAGCGATTTATACTTGAAGACAGATGTCTTGTTATTAGCTGATATTTTCGAAAACTTTCGGAATACGTGCATTGAGAGCTATGGCCTAGATCCCGCGTATTACTACACATTGCCGGGGTATACCTGGGATGCAATGTTAAAACACTCGAATGTCAAGTTTGAATTACTAACTGACATCGACATGGTTTTATTCGTTGAGCGGGGTATACGCGGTGGTCTTAGTCAATGCTCAAACCGATATGCACACGCTAATAATAAGTACATGGAGTCGTTTGATCCATCGAAAGCATCATCATATTTGATGTATTTTGACGTCAACAATTTGTATGGATGGGCAATGTGTCAACCCTTGCCATATGCAGATTTTCGATGGGTCAACGACGTGTCCAATTTTGATCCATCTTCCATCGCGCTAGATTCACCGACAGGCTACATCCTTGAAGTCGATTTGGAATATCCCCAATCTCTACATGATGCGCACAAAGACCTGCCGTTTTGTCCAAACCATGAAAAACCGCCGGGTAAGCAGGGGGAAAAGCTGTTAGCAACCGTCTCTGATAAAAAACGCTACATCATTCACTATCGAAATTTACAGCAGTGCTTACGCCATGGACTTTGCCTCACGAAAATCCATAGGGTCTTACAGTTTACACAATCCCCATGGCTGCGTTCGTATATTGAGTTGAATACCCAGTTTCGAACGCTTGCCAAAAACGATTTCGAAAAGAACTTATTCAAATTAATGAATAATGCGGTCTTTGGCAAAACGATGGAGAATGTGCGCAATCATGTAGATGTAAAGCTTTTAACAAAATGGGAGGGCAGATATGGCGCAGAGGCAATGATTGCGAAGCCAAACTTCCACAGCCGAAGTGTTTTTTCGGAAAACCTCGTTGCCGTGGAATTGCGCAATCTCGAGGTGAAATTCAACAAGCCAATATATGTGGGTATGTGCATACTCGACATATCCAAAACGTGCTTGTATGGATTTCATCATGAGTATATGGTACCTCTGTATCGAGATAAATGTAAAGTCATGTATACCGATACGGATAGTCTCATATATGACATTGAAAGCGATGATATATATGCCGACATGAAGCGCGACATTTCAAAATTTGATACGAGCGATTATTCAGCGGACAATAGGTATGGTATACCGCTCGTCAACAAGAAGGTGCCCGGTCTCATGAAGGATGAATGTAATGGAGCAGTTATGACTGAATTTATTGGACTTCGATCGAAAATGTATGCGACACGTGTAGAGGGTAAAAAGGACACGAAAAAAGTTAAAGGTGTCAAGAGTAGCGTTGTGGCTAGGACAATCACGTTTGACGACTATGCTCGATGCTTGAATGAAGAAGTTGAAATGGAGCGTAGTCAAACGTGCATTCGATCAAAGTTGCATAGGGTCTACACCATCCGTGAGACAAAAATCGCTCTGAGCCCACATGACGATAAGCGGTATATCATACCTGGGACCTCCGATACCCTACCATGGGGACATTATAGAATACCATCGTAAAAAATTATGTAATTTTTTTTCTACAACGTTGATTTTTTTTGTAAAATTGTGTACATTTTATGAATATTGATGTATAAAACTCGTGAAAATTGTGTATATATTTTGTTCACTCGATGTAAAACATGTTAAAATTATGTTTGTTGTTGTAAATATTTAATTATATATAAGAATTGATTTATTATTTTTCTGTAAATAAGAAACGGACTTTTATAATGCCATGTGTTTATTCATTCTATCCATCTCCTCGTACCCACGTTCCACGAAAAAGGGATTATCGACGGCCAGAAGGGGAAAAAAGCAAGCCTGCTGTGGAGTCGGTCAGAGGCCTTGGAGGGGATACATGCGGAGGCGACCAGTAGTTTAGGTCAAGAGTCATAAAACATATTTATTTTTCCATTTTCTTTATTATCGGCTACAAATCGGATTTACTTATCCAACTATTGTGGCTATTGTCGAAACCTAACCATTTTACAAACATCCGATTACCACGCTTCTTCAACACTGCTTCAATGAGATAGATATCGGGGTGCTTGACCCTGAGAAGCTCTTGTTCGTAGAAGCCACCGGCGATCGGTTCATCTTTATGGTCCTTCAAGTGGTACGTCACGGGATGAGTTTTTTTCACACGATATATTGTAAATATTTCTGTTGTCCAGTTTGGGGTGTAACCCTTTTCGAAAATAGTTTTGAATTTGCTGATTCTCACTTTATCACCAACGGCGAATTTTGGTGATGTTTTCATTGGAGTCTTTTTGAAAACTTGCTGCAGTTGCTTCTCATTTTCCGCGTTGACATTTCTCGGCTTCATCTTAATGGTACGGTGTACAGAATCATTATATTCGGCTACTAGCTTATCAAGAATATCGATCCACTTATAATTACCACGAAGACTAAATTGCATCCACATCTTATTTTTCAATGTACGATTAAAACGCTCGCAAATGGATGCCTTCAAGTTGCTATATGTTGAATACATGTGAATATTATACTTTTTCATGAGGGCCTTAAAGTCACAATTGTAGAATTATTTTCCCCGATCGACGTGTAAGTTCTGCGGTATGCGTCCCTTAACGAGTATCGACTTCATTGCGGCTGCTGCATCTTTGCCATTCTTACTCAGCATTGGCATGGCCCAGGCGAATTTTGAGAATGTATCGATGACGGTGAGAAGAAATTTGTGTTTAGAGTTTTGACGCGCGTATGATGACATATCGACGAGATCGGCTTGCCAGGTTTCGTCCAAGCCACGGATGTCCACATGCCGACGCGGATAGTTTCGTCGAGCAGGCTTATGTAGCTCTAGCACGAGAGCGCTCCTTTTCTCGTTCATTTTCCAGTCCACGCAGTCGCGCATCCAATTCAGCAATGACGTGTGAATTACGTATCACCAAATCTTGTAGAGTTTTGACATCGGTCTTGAGTGTCCTCACAATGTCCTGTATCGTAGCTTCAAGCCCGTTAACCAATAACTGACTACTCTCATTCATTTATTTGCGGATGTTCTTAATGATAGTTCGGGATCTCTTTTGTAACGCACTTAGAGTAATAGCGTCATCTTCTCCTTCCGGATTTGCAATGTTACACAATCGTTTCTGCCCCAAGTCATAATGACCGTCTGCGGTAATTCTGAAGCCAATCCCAGGTCGACCTGGAGGACCTTGCTTACCGTGGAGCACACTCCTACTTGAATGACGTCCAAACACATCGACACTCATGATGAGAATGCCTAAATTCTCCGATGTTGAGTTAATAAATGATTTCAGCTTCACGCAATTCCTCGATAATCGATACAATTTCATTCGCATGGGCCGAATTTCCGGCTGCTTGTGATGCTAGAAGTAAGCGAAGACGATCTACTAGCTCGTTTGGATTGTCCCAATAAATATAGTCCGATTGCGTGTTTTTTCTAGCTAGCTTATACTTTGGCATACCCTGTCCCACATGATGATTAACTATATTTGCAATATATGTGTTAAATTTGTGGCTGGTGTTACGTCGTATAGCCTCACTAGGCTTATAAAATTTTTTGTGCGCATTCGTCGAGATTACAATCTTTTCATAGTTTTTCAAATCGTCCGGTGTGAGAGTTTCGACATTGGGCACTTTTTTGAACAACAGCTCTGTTAATCCAACAGTTTTCGTATAACTCGCATCTCCCACGCGAATATGTTGAGAGTCGAAAATTATCGGAGAATTACCAATCATTAATTTGTTGCTTGCGAGATTTCGTACACCATATGATGCATCCAAGCTTGCCTTTCTGTTTGTTTGTAATAGCAGGATATATTCACGGATCAATTCATCGACATTTTGCGAGTCATCATCATCATCCTCATATATTAATTTAAATGAATCTTGGGTTTCACTCTTGAAGGAATCTTGTGCCTCGTTCTTCAATTGATGTTTTGCACTATTTAACACATCTCCTTCTTCAACAACATCACTCACTTTTTCATCCTTAATTTCCTTCTTCACCACCTCACCGTTTTTATATGACACCAATTTCTCCAATGGTCTCACGATAGGCTTAAAGACATCTTGCATTCTCTGCTCATCGCTATCTTTTCCAATTTTCATCATCCGATGCTTTCGTCTGATTGCATCGCTCGCCTTGGCAATTTCATGCAATACATCTTTTTCTCGCAACAGTTGTTCGCTCTTCATGTTGTCACTGCCACGGCATGCACAATACTGTCTCTTCAACTACCAGCGATGAGTCATTTATCAATGGTTAGAAAATAATCAAAACCCTGTCTATATCGACCTTCGTTAATATCGCTATCCTTATCAATCGTGACAAATGCATACTTGTCGGAATTCCAGCATTTCACGCACATGTTTTTAAAGCACGTATAAGTCATATCCGTATTAACATGATCGTTGTAGACGTGTTTGAGATTCATATCGTCCTGCTTGAAAAGCACCACGAAATTTGCATTATCTCTCACGAGATGTTTTGGGATACGAGTGTACGTCTGACAAAGATAAAAACTGTCAACAATCTCGTGTCTTCCCATGGAAAAGAATGCTCGAACATTATCCTGCTTTTCGCATGCTATATCATCAAAGATGAATATAGAGTTGGATCGTGCATCACTTGGTGCTATCACTTGTTCATGCGCCTCGAATGGATGGTATTCAACTCCATTCACGGGTTTGAGTAATTGTTCGAGCAACTTATACTTTGGCTGCTTCAACGATTTGGAATACAAGTAAATGTTCTCAAATCTCAAACCATTCGGATGGATGATGAGAGTGAGCAAAGCGTTGGTTTTCCCACAATTCGATGGACCGCAAAATAGTGCACGTATGCTATCCGGCAATAAATTCCCATGACGTTTTTGTTTCTTCTTCCTCCCTCCGTCTTCGACAAACTCGTCGAAATTTATCACGGGGAGTCCCCCTCCAATAGTTTGCTTCTTGGACGTCATCTCACACACGACTAACGATGAAATCATATAAATAGGATTCTTATAGGGATTATCAATCAGTCGCATATTGTCTTTAGACATGATCGTGCATGGCAAGAGCGGTAAAGGTTTAGTCAACCGCCTAATCAACAAACTCCCCGTTGAACTACATCTGCCTGGGTATCAGTATTGTGGACCAGGCACAAAGTTGGTCAAGCGCCTTGCTCGTGGTGATCCGTGCATTAACCCATTGGATACGGCTTGCAAACAACACGATATTGCGTACTCGAAAAATCCGGATAATCTTGAGGCGAGACATTTGGCGGATAAAGTGTTGGCTGAACAGGCTTGGCAACGTGTTACCGCGAGAGACGCTAGTATCGGTGAAAAAGCCAGTGCTTGGGGTGTAGCAAATATTATGAAGACAAAGAGAAAATTTGGTATGGGAATGAAGGCCCGTAAGGGTGGCGTTTGTTTGAAAAAGATAATTGGCGCTGCAAAGAATACAATGATTCAAAGTAATGATCCGCATAAGATTATTAAATCAGCTCTAAAGGGTGCTCGTGCAGCTGTAAAGATGCAAGGTGGCAAAGTACGCACACCTCGGGTTCTACCTGTACCCCATAAAATTGGTGGTTTATTACCGTTCCTCGTGCCCATTTTTGCTGGTCTTAGCGCAGCGGGTGCTTTGTCGGGTGGTGCGGCTAGTATAGCTAAAGCCGTAAATGCTGCTCAAGCAGCTAAACGTGAATTGGATGAAAGTAAGCGTCATAATCGGACAATTAAAGCAATTGCATTAGGTCGGGGTCTACATCTGAAACCATATAAGCAGGGATTGGGCCTTCATATCAAGCCAAAAAACTAGAAGTTACGCTACCTCACCGACCCCTCACCGACCGCGACCTACTTAAATATGCAAAAATCCTAAAGATTCCACATTTTCGCGGAGTTTACATGCGTGACACATTGCCAACGAGCGGACCTCTCAAATGTGAAGCAGCAATTGTAAATTTGGATGAAAATGCCGGTCCTGGAACGCACTGGGTCGCTTACAAAAAGACTGGATGGAAAGTCATGTACTTTGATAGTTTCAGCAATCTTCCACCACCATCCGAACTCATGAGATATTTTCGTGTTGGTAGCGTAAATTATAATTATAAGGGATATCAGGAATATGATACTATTGAATGTGGACATTTGTGTCTCAAATTTCTTTGTCGACAATTGCAGCACAAAGACAAATATACACTATATATAGGGAGGAAATGATGTGGGGAATTCAGTTGTTAATTTACCAGCATCATGGACGAAAGTTTAACATTGACCATATCTGGCTCATCGTCCATACTCGAGGCGCAATACTTCCCCCCCATCGAACTCTCGCCACAAAAAAATTATACTCTCGGTCTCGTGGAATTGTTAACCTTCAACTCGATTCCCAATATCGATGTTGACCACGATAAACTTTACGTGGGAGATGAGGTGTTGACGATACCTACGGGCAGTTATGAAATAGAGGATATTGAGACGTTCGTACAAGCAGAGCTCTCACGTAAAAACATCAAAATCAGCATTAAACCCAATAATAATACGCTACGCAGTGAGATCGAGTGTGATCGTGATGTAAATTTTGAGCCGAAAGATTCTATTGGGCATCTACTAGGCTTCACCGCACGCAAATTGGAAGCCAATAAAAGACACGAATCGGACCTTCCTGTAGCCATTCTCAAAGTGAACGCCTTACGTGTTGAGTGCAACATTACCGCTGGTGCCTATATTAACGGACAAAAAGTACACACAATTCACGAATTCTTTCCATCTGTGCCACCGGGCTACAAGATCATTGAAGTCCCCTCCCACGTAATTTATCTGCCAATCACGAGCCGAACGATTGACGCGATACAGCTTCGCATAGTGGATCAGGACGGTGATTTGGTAAATTTCCGCGGTGAAGTGATCACCATACGCCTGCATATTAAGTCGTGATGGGTATAGTTTTCAATAGATCTTCCAATAACAATAAACGATCATGGATCAAAACAATCAGTCGTCGGCCAGCGCCCAAAGTGCTAACACCTCAAAACGTGTTACTCTTGAAGAGTTTGGGTCTCAAAGTGCGTGGCGAAAGCGTGTAAAAAATTATTTAGTCTGTACTCTGTGCATCTGTTGCGTGAAATGGAGGAAGAAATTGTAAACATTCAAGCGCCCGTGGTCTTTGACGAATCCATCATCCATTGTGAGATTCACGCCCATCAGCCATATGCATCTTCAACCTTCAATAATAGCGATGAAATCCGTATTGCCATCCAACATCAAGACCTCTCCATCCTGCCAGGCAAGAGTTCCCTACACATATGTGGGAAATTATCCAAGCATGATGGGACGCCGACCGCAGCTACAAGTCTCGTCAACAATGCCATTTGTCATTTGTTTGAGGAAGTGCGATATGAATTGAATGCCATAGAAATCGATCGTAATAAGAATGTCGGTATTACGAGTGTAATGAAGGGATATTCATCTCTCTCACCGGCCAAAAGTTCTATGCTCGAGAACACTGGATGGCTCGATGTCGAAGAGACGAAGCAAATTGTAGATGTATCGGGAAACTTTGATGTGTGCATTCCGCTCAGCATGCTCCTCGGGTTTGCCGAAGATTATCGTAAAATTGTCGTAAATGCCAAGCACGAGTTGATCATCACGAGATCAAAGACCGACGACAATGCCATTGTACAAACAGCGCCCGAAGACTACAAACTCGTATTGCATAAAATAGAATGGCTCGTACCGTATGTGACAGTCTCGGATCAGCGAAAAATTCAGCTGTTAAAGTTTCTCGCCAAAGACGCACCAATCTCCATGAGTTTCCGAACATGGGAACTGTATGAATATCCATTGCTGCCTGCGACTTCTAAGCACGTGTGGTCTGTGAAAACCTCGAATCAGCTGGAGAAGCCACGATATGTCATACTCGCGCTGCAGACGGGACGGAAAAATAAGAAACAACAAAATGCGAGCCACTTTGATCATTGTGACCTAAGCGATGTTAAACTTTACCTCAACTCACAATGTTATCCATATGGAAATTTGAATTTGAACATTGATCAAAATCAATATGCTCTACTCTATGAGATGTACGCAAACTTTCAACCGACCTATTACAACAAAGAGGCCGAACCATGGTTGAGCAGGATTGAATTTTTAGAAAAAGCGCCCCTCGTTGTCATTGACTGCTCAAAGCAAAACGATTCTCTCAAGTCCGGCCCTGTTGACGTGCGCCTTGAGTTCGAATTGAAAAATAATATTCCACCACAAACTTCAGCATACTGCATGATCCTCCATGATCGTGTTATCGAGTACAATCCAATCAGCGGTGGGGTTAGAAAATTGGTATAAAATCATGCCGATAATTCGCGTCCACGTCAGTCAACATGGAGCTTATCGTCGATGTACAGGGCTTCAAGAGCCCCATCAACAAATTTGTCCTCAAGGAGATGTCCATCATCAAACTCCACGACAAGGATGCTGAACCGCTGACGCTCGCCTTCGACGCACCATTTGCATGGGACTCTTTACCGGCCAAGTACAAAATGACAAACAAGTGGCTGGAACGAAATTTCCATGGAATACGATGGAATGACAGCGGCATACCATACGAAGCAGCTAGGAAGACAATTCGAGAACTCTTGCAAGGAGCCCCCACCATCTATGCGAAGGGATTCGAGAAATGCGCTTGGCTATCAAGATTCGTGGATCCTGCGACAAACGTCATCGACTTGGAGACTCTAGACTGTCCATCGCTGAAGAAGTTGCCGAAAATCACAAACTCGAAATGCCCCCATCATTCCTTCAACACGAAATACAACTGCGCCCATGAGAATGTAAAATCGCTGAAAAGCTGGTTGAGTGTATACGAAGCGTTGTGTGAGAGAGGGATTTTTTTAAATGAATAAAAACATTTTGATGAAAATATATAATATTTGTATTCTTCATTTATTCTACGACGAAAATTGTTTTGCATTTCTCCTTCTCATACATTTCGATAAAACAGTTCTTTTAAATACATTTTTACATAGTCAAACACTTAAAACGTCGAAAACGATGGTGAGACGGCTGTGATCCAGACGGCTGTTGCACTCAACGATGCTGCACCAACGAATTTGCTCTTCTCCACCATACTCCAAGACGATGGAACTTGACGCTGACGTATTTTCCACAACAGGATGTAGAATTGACTATTACGCGTCAGTTGCAGCATACTCTCGATGATGCAGACAGCCGTTCGACGATGGTGTTCCAACGAATTTCGTATTTTTCCACCATGTGTACTCAGACTTGGAAAAAGTCTATGCTGTTGTATTTTCCACCTTTGTATGTCATCCAGAGACGATGATCACGTGCCGCTTGCCGCATTTGCTCGAACGTTTCCAAATCTTCGTCGAAGGCCTTCACCAGTCGCGCTGGTAAGAAGACGGTGAACTCATCCGCGATGTCCGCGAGGTAGCGTTTTCCAAACTTGGTTTGTACGGCCCTCATGTCGGAGATTCGATGATCCGAGTGAACGCGGAGTTCTGACAGCTTCTTTGTTGGAAGGAATTCCGCCATCACGCTGACTTTGTTGATACTCGAGAGATCCATTTTCCCCGCACTTTCAAAGTTCTTTTTGGAGAGATGTGGATGTCACGGTGGAATACTGCAGTCTGAGCTTGGACTACGAAATTATAAGCTCCCTCATAACCCTCCCACTTAAATTTTCAAACTTCTCCCCACTTTTCCAATCATGAAAAACAGGTTCAAACACTTTCGAAGAACCTCGTACGTGGAGAATTTCCCCCACGACATTTCTTCAAACTCCCAAAAAAACGGGTTCAAACACGTTTGAAGAACCCCGTACGTGGAGAATTTCCACAGCATTTTTCACATTCCCGACGTTGAGGTGGGGGGCCATCGATGTGATCTTCCATCTGTGGTGTATTATAGTGCTCCATGCATGGAAGATAAGATATCACTTCACTATCGTTCCGATGATGTTCTGGCAAACGATCCCACAATAAGCCAACATATTCACCCCAATATTTTAGGAGCAAAACCTTTGGAACCTGTTCGAGCTCGTTTTTGGTCAAGTCCAGAGGGTGCTTGGCCGGATGCACTGCATACATACTTGCACATCTGAACATCTCGACGTTATATTTCATAATGAAAACTAGTTCTCGATACATCGAAATATTGTTTTCCTGAGTGCAGCTGTGCTCCGGTGGCCCATCTGGGGTCAAAAACCCTTTGACGATAGATCTCTAAAGTTTATAGTTTTTCCGAGAAATCCCGACTTGTCAGGACCTGTCTCGGGTGTCGGCGAGAGTCGTGGCAGGAGTGGACACGCATACAAATATTTTAAAGATTTCGGAAACGAAACCACGCGCATCACACCTGCATCACATACATAAACAGCTTTGAAAAGCCGTCCCCTCCATGTATCGCTTCAAATTAACGAAATTTTCCTACCCATATATGACCATTACATGCACACATAGTGTGTGTGTGTGTGTGTGTGTGTGTGTGTGAGAGTTTTATTTTCACACGGACTAAATAGTGTAGAAAGAAAAACACTGCATCGATGCTAATCTTTTTTATGTCTCTAATAAATTAGGAGATTTATGGGTTTTCAACGGTCACTCACCACAACCTGACCCCCGCCCCCACAAAACACTCGTCGACGACGGCTTCCTCCTCCCGACAGTCGCTCTTCGGACCACATGGCTACCCCCTCCACAGAGGCCCCTCTGTGACGTCACACGCGCCCGGCGACCCCTCCCCCCTCCGCCGTACCGCCGCACTAGGCTTCCCCGCGCTGGAGCCCCCCGCCCCGCTCCCCCCTGAGATGCCTGGGTTAGAACCGCCCTAGTACATCTACTAATAAACAATTTTCCTACTGTCGTTCTCGCTGCATCTTTAGACTTCTCGCCCCATTCTGACCGGAAGTAAGATAAAATCGGAGACGAATTCGGGGCAGTAATATCGGGAATGTTCGCTCGATGCCCCGAGAACCATTCCGAGCACCGATTTTAGCTTTGTTAAATAAACAATGCCCCTACCGTCGTACTCGCACCATGGTCAGAATGCTCGAGCCATTCTGACCGGAAGTAAGATAAAATCAGAGACTATTTCGGGGCAGTAATATCGGGAATTTCCGATCGAGGCCCCAAAAACTATTCCGAGCACCGCTTTTATCTTTGTTAAATAAACAATGCTCCAATCGTCGTTCTCGCTGCATCTTTAGACTTCTCGCCCCATTCTGACCGGAAGTAAGATAAAATCGGAGACGACTTCGGGGCAGTAATATCGGGAATGTTCGCTCGAGGCACCGAGAACCATTCCGAGAACCGATTTTATCTTGGTTAAATAAACAATGCTCCGACCGTCGTTCTCGCTCCATCGTCAGACTTCTCGACCCATTCTGACCGGAAGTAAGATAAAATCGGTGACGATTTCGGGGCCGTAATATCGGGAATGATCGCTCGAGACCCCGACAACCATTCGGAGCACCGATTTTATCTTTGTTAAATAAACAATGCTCCAATCGTCATTCTTGCTGCATCTTTAGACTTCTCGCCCCATTCTGACCGGAAGTAAGATAAAATCGGAGACGAATTCGGGGCAGTATTATCGGGAATGTTCGCTCGAGGCCCCGAGAACCATTCCGAGCACCGATTTTATCTTTGTTAAATAAACAATTTTCCTACCGTCGTTCTCGCAGCGTCGTCAGACTTCTCGTCCCATTCTGACCGGAAGTAAGATAAAATCGGAGACGAATTCGGGGCAGTTTTATCGGGAATGTTCGCTCGAGGCCCCGAGAACCATTCCGAGCACCGATTTTATCTTTGTTAAATAAACAATTTTCCAACTGTCGTTCTCGCAGCATCGTCAGACTTCTCGACCCATTCACACCGGAAGTAAGATAAAATCGGAGACGAATTCGGGGCAGTATTATCGGGAATGTTCGCTCGAGGCCCCGAGAACCATTCCGAGCACCGATTTTATCTTTGTTAAATAAACAATGCTCCTACCGCCGTTCTCGCAGCATCGTCAGACTTGTCGACCCATTCTGACCGGAAGTAAGATAAAATCGGAGACGATTTCGGGGCAGTAATATCGGGAATGTTCGCTCAAGGCCCCGAGAACCATTCCGAGCACCGATTTGATCGTTGATAAATAAACAATGCTCCTACCGCCGTTCTCGCAGCATCGTCAGACTTGTCGACCCATTCTGACCGGAAGTAAGATAAAATCGGAGACGATTTCGGGGCAGTAATATCGGGAATGTTCGCTCGAGGCACCGAGAACCATTCCGAGCACCGATTTTATCTTTGTTAAAAAAACAATGCTCCGACCGTCGTTCTCGCTGCATCGTCAGACTTCTCGACCCATTCTGACCGGAAGTAAGATAAAATCGGTGACGATTTCGGGGCCGTAATATCGGGAATGTTCGCCCGAGGCCCCGAGAACCATTCCGAGCACCGATTTTATTTTTGTTAAATAAACTATGCTCCAATCGTCGTTCTCCCTGCATCTTTAGACTTCTCGCCCCATTCTGACCGGAAGTAAGATAAAATCGGAGACGAATTCGGGGCAGTTTTATCGGGAATGTTCGCTCGACGGCCCGAGAACCATTCCGAGCACCGATTTTATCTTTGTTAAATAAACAATTTTCCTACTGTCGTTCTCGCAGCATCGTCAGACTTCTCGACCCATTCACACCGGAAGTAAGATAAAATCGGAGACGAATTCGGGGCAGTATTATCGGGAATGTTCGCTCGAGGCCCCGAGAACCATTCCGAGCACCGATTTTTTCTTTGTTAAATAACCAATATTCCTACCGTCGTTCTCGCAGCATCGTCAGACTTCTCGCATCATTCTGACCGGAAGTAAGATAAAATCGGAGACGAATTCGGGGCAGTATTATCGGGAACGTTCGTTCGAGGCCCCGACAACCATTCCGAGCACCGATTTTATCTTTGTTAAATAAGCAATGCTCCTACCGCCGTTCTCGCAGCATCGTCAGACTTGTCGACCCATTCTGACCGGAAGTAAGATAAAATCGGAGACGATTTCGGGGCAGTAATATCGGAAATGTTCGCTCGAGGCACCGAGAACCATTCCGAGCACCGATTTTATCTTTGTTAAATAAACAATGCACCGACCGCCGTTCTCGCTGCATCGTCAGACTTCTCGACCCATTCTGACCGGAAGTAAGATAAAATCGGTGACGATTTCGGGGCCGTAAAATAGGGAATGTACGCTCGAGGCCCCGAGAACCATTCCGAGCACCGATTTTATCTTTGTTAAATAAACAATGCTCCTACCGCCGTTCTCGCAGCATCGTCAGACTTCTCGACCCATTCACACCGGAAGTAAGATAAAATCGGAGACGAATACGGGGCAGTATTATCGGGAATGTTCGCTCGAGGCCCCGAGAACCATTCCGAGCACCGATTTTATCTTTGTTAAATAAACAATGCTCCTACCGCCGTTCTCGCAGCATCGTCAGACTTCTCGACCCATTCACACCGGAAGTAAGATAAAATCGGAGACGAATTCGGGGCAGTATTATCGGGAATGTTCGCTCGAGGCACCGAGAACCATTCCGAGCACCGATTTTATCTTTGTTAAATAAACAATGCTCCTACCGCCGTTCTCGCAGCATCGTCAGACTTCACGACCCATTCACACCGGAAGTAAGATAAAATCGGAGACGAATTCGGGGCAGTATTATCGGGAATGTTCGCTCGAGGCCCCGAGAACCATTCCGAGCACCGATTTTATCTTTGTTAAATAAACAATTTTCCTACCGTCGTTCTCGCAGCGTCGTCAGACTTCTCGTCCCATTCTGACCGGAAGTAAGATAAAATCGGAGACGAATTCGGGGCAGTTTTATCGGGAATGTTCGCTCGAGGCCCCGAGAACCATTCCGAGCACCGATTTTATCTTTGTTAAATAAACAATTTTCCAACTGTCGTTCTCGCAGCATCGTCAGACTTCTCGACCCATTCACACCGGAAGTAAGATAAAATCGGAGACGAATTCGGGGCAGTATTATCGGGAATGTTCGCTCGAGGCCCCGAGAACCATTCCGAGCACCGATTTTATCTTTGTTAAATAAACAATGCTCCTACCGCCGTTCTCGCAGCATCGTCAGACTTGTCGACCCATTCTGACCGGAAGTAAGATAAAATCGGAGACGATTTCGGGGCAGTAATATCGGGAATGTTCGCTCAAGGCCCCGAGAACCATTCCGAGCACCGATTTGATCGTTGATAAATAAACAATGCTCCTACCGCCGTTCTCGCAGCATCGTCAGACTTGTCGACCCATTCTGACCGGAAGTAAGATAAAATCGGAGACGATTTCGGGGCAGTAATATCGGGAATGTTCGCTCGAGGCACCGAGAACCATTCCGAGCACCGATTTTATCTTTGTTAAAAAAACAATGCTCCGACCGTCGTTCTCGCTGCATCGTCAGACTTCTCGACCCATTCTGACCGGAAGTAAGATAAAATCGGTGACGATTTCGGGGCCGTAATATCGGGAATGTTCGCCCGAGGCCCCGAGAACCATTCCGAGCACCGATTTTATTTTTGTTAAATAAACTATGCTCCAATCGTCGTTCTCCCTGCATCTTTAGACTTCTCGCCCCATTCTGACCGGAAGTAAGATAAAATCGGAGACGAATTCGGGGCAGTTTTATCGGGAATGTTCGCTCGACGGCCCGAGAACCATTCCGAGCACCGATTTTATCTTTGTTAAATAAACAATTTTCCTACTGTCGTTCTCGCAGCATCGTCAGACTTCTCGACCCATTCACACCGGAAGTAAGATAAAATCGGAGACGAATTCGGGGCAGTATTATCGGGAATGTTCGCTCGAGGCCCCGAGAACCATTCCGAGCACCGATTTTTTCTTTGTTAAATAACCAATATTCCTACCGTCGTTCTCGCAGCATCGTCAGACTTCTCGCATCATTCTGACCGGAAGTAAGATAAAATCGGAGACGAATTCGGGGCAGTATTATCGGGAACGTTCGTTCGAGGCCCCGACAACCATTCCGAGCACCGATTTTATCTTTGTTAAATAAGCAATGCTCCTACCGCCGTTCTCGCAGCATCGTCAGACTTGTCGACCCATTCTGACCGGAAGTAAGATAAAATCGGAGACGATTTCGGGGCAGTAATATCGGAAATGTTCGCTCGAGGCACCGAGAACCATTCCGAGCACCGATTTTATCTTTGTTAAATAAACAATGCACCGACCGCCGTTCTCGCTGCATCGTCAGACTTCTCGACCCATTCTGACCGGAAGTAAGATAAAATCGGTGACGATTTCGGGGCCGTAAAATAGGGAATGTACGCTCGAGGCCCCGAGAACCATTCCGAGCACCGATTTTATCTTTGTTAAATAAACAATGCTCCTACCGCCGTTCTCGCAGCATCGTCAGACTTCTCGACCCATTCACACCGGAAGTAAGATAAAATCGGAGACGAATACGGGGCAGTATTATCGGGAATGTTCGCTCGAGGCCCCGAGAACCATTCCGAGCACCGATTTTATCTTTGTTAAATAAACAATGCTCCTACCGCCGTTCTCGCAGCATCGTCAGACTTCTCGACCCATTCACACCGGAAGTAAGATAAAATCGGAGACGAATTCGGGGCAGTATTATCGGGAATGTTCGCTCGAGGCACCGAGAACCATTCCGAGCACCGATTTTATCTTTGTTAAATAAACAATGCTCCTACCGCCGTTCTCGCAGCATCGTCAGACTTCACGACCCATTCACACCGGAAGTAAGATAAAATCGGAGACGAATTCGGGGCAGTATTATCGGGAATGTTCGCTCGAGGCCCCGAGAACCATTCCGAGCACCGATTTTATCTTTGTTAAATAAACAATGCTCCGACCGTCGTTCTCGCTGCATCGTCAGACTTCTCGACCCATTCTGACCGGAAGTAAGATGAAATCGGTGACGATTTCGGGGCCGTAATATCGGGAATGTTCGCTCGAGGCCCCGAGAACCATTCCGAGCACCGATTTTATCTTTGTTAAATAAACAATGCTCCAATCGTCGTTCTCGCTGCATCTTTAGACTTCTCGCCCCATTCTGACCGGAAGTTCGATAAAATCGAAGACGAATTCGGGGCAGTAATATCAGGAATGTTCGCTCGATGCCCCGAGAACCATTCCGAGCACCGATTTTATCTTTGTTAAATAAACAATGCCCCTACCGTCGTTCTCGCACCATGGTCAGAATGCTCGAGCCATTCTGACCGGAAGTAAGATAAAATCAGAGACTATTTCGGGGCAGTAATATCGGGAATTTCCGATCGAGGCCCCAAAAACTATTCCGAGCACCGCTTTTATCTTTGTTAAATAAACAATGCTCCTATCGTCGTTCTCGCTGAATCTTTAGACTTCTCGCCCCATTATGATCGGAAGTAAGATAAAATCGGAGACGAATTCGGGGCAGTATTATCGGGAATGTTCGCTCGAGGCCCCGAGAACCATTCCGAGCACCGATTTTATCTTTGTTAAATAAACAATGCTCCTACCGCCGTTCTCGCAACATCGTCAGACTTGTCGACCCATTCTGACCGGAAGTAAGATAAAATCGGAGACGATTTCGGGGCAGTAATATCGGGAATGTTCGCTCGAGGCCCCGAGAACCATTCCGAGCACCGATTTTATCTTTGTTAAATAAACAATGCTCCTACCGCCGTTCTCGCAGCATCGTCCGACTTGTCGACCCATTCTGACCGGAAGAAAGATAAAATCGGAGACGATTTCGGGGCAGTAATATCGGGAATGTTCGTCCGAGGCACCGAGAACCATTCCGAGCACCGATTTTATCTTTGTTAAATAAACAATGCTCCGACCGTCTTTCTCGCTGCATCGTCAGACTTTTCGACCCATTCTGACCGGAAGTAAGATAAAATCGGTGACGATTTCGGGGCCGTAATATCGGGAATGTTCGCCCGAGGCCCCGAGAACCATTCCGAGCACCGATTTTATCTTTGTTAAATAAACAATGCTCCGACCGCCGTTCTCGCTGCATCGTCAGACTTCTCGACCCATTGTGACCGGAAGTAAGATAAAATCGGTGACGATTTCGGGGCCGTAATATCGGGAATGTACGCTCGAGGCCCCGAGAACCATTCCGAGCACCTATTTTATCTTTGTTAAATAAACAATGCTCCTACCGCCGTTCTCGCAGCATCGTCAGACTTCTCGACCCATTCACACCGGAAGTAAGATAAAATCGGAGATGAATTCGGGGCAGTATTATCGGGAATGTTCGCTCGAGGCCCCGAGAACCATTCCGAGCACCGATTTTATCTTTGTTAAATAAACAATGCTCCTACCGCCGTTCTCGCAGCATCGTCAGACTTCTCGACCCATTCACACCGGAAGTAAGATAAAATCGGAGACGAATTCGGGGCAGTATTATCGGGAATGTTCGCTCGAGGCCCCGAGAACCATTCCGAGCACCGATTTTATCTTTGTTAAATAAACAATGCTCCAACCGCCGTTCTCGCAGCATCGTCGGACTTGTCGACACATTCTGACCGGAAGTAAGATAAAATCGGAGACGATTTCGGGGCAGTAGTGTCGGGATAGTTCGCTCGAGGCACCGAGAACCATTCCGAGCACCGATTTTATCTTTGTTAAATAAACAATGCTCCTACCGCCGTTCTCGCAGCATCGTCAGACTTCTCGACCCATTCACACCGGAAGTAAGATAAAATCGGAGACGAATTCGGGGCAGTATTATCGGGAATGTTCGCTCGAGGCCCCGAGAACCATTCCGAGCACCGATTTTATCTTTGTTAAATAAACAATGCTCCGACCGTCGATCTCGCTGCATCATCAGACTTCTCGACCCATTCTGACCGGAAGTAAGATGAAATCGGTGACGATTTCGGGGCCGTAATATCGGGAATGTTCGCTCGAGGCCCCGAGAACCATTCCAAGCACCGATTTTATGTTTGTTAAATAAACAATGCTCCAATCGTCGTTCTCGCTGCATCTTTAGACTTCTCGCCCCATTCTGACCGGAAGTAAGATAAAATCGGAGACGAATTCGGGGCAGTAATATCGGGAATGTTCGCTCGAGGCCCCGAGAACCATTCCGAGCACCGATTTTATTTTTGTTAAATAAACTATGCTCCAATCGTCGTTCTCCCTGCATCTTTAGACTTCTCGCCCCATTCTGACCGGAAGTAAGATAAAATCGGAGACGAATTCGGGGCAGTTTTATCGGGAATGTTCGCTCGAGGGCCCGAGAACCATTCCGAGCACCGGTTTTATCTTTGTTAAATAAACAATTTTCCTACTGTCGTTCTCGCAGCATCGTCAGACTTCTCGACCCATTCACACCGGAAGTAAGATAAAATCGGAGACGAATTCGGGGCAGTATTATCGGGAATATTCGCTCGAGGCCCCGAGAACCATTCCGAACACCGATTTTTGCTTTGTTAAATAAACAATATTCCTACGGTCGTTCTCGCAGCATCGTCAGACTTCTCGCCCCATTCTGACCGGAAGTAAGATAAAATCGGAGACGAATTCGGGGCAGTATTATCGGGAACGTTCGTTCGAGGCCCCGACAACCATTCCGAGCACCGATTTTATCTTTGTTAAATAAGCAATGCTCCTACCGCCGTTCTCGCAGCATCGTCAGACTTGTCGACCCATTCTGACCGGAAGTAAGATAAAATCGGAAACGATTTCGGGGCAGTAATATCGGGAATGTTCGCTCGAGGCACCGAGAACCATTCCGAGCACCGATTTTATCTTTGTTAAATAAACAATGCTCCGACCGCCGTTCTCGCTGCATCGTCAGACTTCTCGACCCATTCTGACCGGAAGTAAGATAAAATCGGTGACGATTTCGGGGCCGTAATATAGGGAATGTACGTTCGAGGCCCCGAGAACCATTCCGAGCACCGATTTTATCTTTGTTAAATAAACAATGCTCCTACCGCCGTTCTCGCAGCATCGTCAGACTTCTCGACCCATTCACACCGGAAGTAAGATAAATTCGGAGACGAATTCGGGGCAGTATTATCGGGAATGTTCGCTCGAGGCCCCGAGAACCATTCCGAGCACCGATTTTATCTTTGTTAAATAAACAATGCTCCTACCGCCGTTCTCGCAGCATCGTCAGACTTCTCGACCCATTCACACCGGAAGTAAGATAAAATCGGAGACGAATTCGGGGCAGTATTATCGGGAATGTTCGCTCGAGGCCCCGAGAACCATTCCGAGCACCGATTTTATCTTTGTTAAATAAACAATGCTCCAACCGCCGTTCTCGCAGCATCGTCGGACTTGTCGACACATTCTGACCGGAAGTAAGATAAAATCGGAGACGATTTCGGGGCAGTAGTATCGTGATAGTTCGCTCGAGGCACCGAGAACCATTCCGAGCACCGATTTTATCTTTGTTAAATAAACAATGTTCCTACCGCCGTTCTCGCAGCATCGTCAGACTTCTCGACCCATTCACACCGGAAGTAAGATAAAATCGGAGACGATTTCGGGGCAGTAATATCGGGAAAGTTCGCTCGAGGCCCCGAGAACCATTCCGAGCACCGATTTTATCTTTGTTAAATAAACAATGCTCCTACCGCCGTTCTCGCAGCATCGTCCGACTTGTCGACCCATTCTGACCGGTAGTAAGATAAAATCGGAGACGATTTCGGGGCAGTAATATCGGTAATGTTCGTTCGAGGCACCGAGAACCATTCCGAGCACCGATTTTATCTTTGTTAAATAAACAATGCTCCGACCGTCGTTCTCGCTGCATCGTCAGACTTTTCGACCCATTCTGACCGGAAGTAAGATAAAATCGGTGACGATTTCGGGGCCGTAATATCGGGAATGTTCGCCCGAGGCCCCGAGAACCATTCCGAGCACCGATTTTATCTTTGTTAAATAAACAATGCTCCTACCGCCGTTCTCGCAGCATCGTCAGACTTCTCGACCCATTCACACCGGAAGTAAGATAAAATCGGAGACGAATTCGGGGCAGTATTATCGGGAATGTTCGCTCGAGGGCCCGAGAACCATTCCGAGCACCGATTTTATCTTTGCTAAATAAGCAATTTTCCTACTGTCGTTCTCGCAGCATCGTCAGACTTCTCGACCCATTCACACCGGAAGTAAGATAAAATCGGAGACGAATTCGGGGCAGTATTATCGGGAATGTTCGCTCGAGGCCCCGAGAACCATTCCGAGCACCGATTTTTTCTTTGTTAAATAAACAATATTCCTACCGCCGTTCTTGCAGCATCATCAGACTTCTCGCCCCATTCCGACCGGAAGTAAGATAAAATCGGAGACGAATTCGGGGCAGTATTATCGGGAACGTTCGCTCGAGGCCCCGACAACCATTCCGAGCACCGATTTTATCTTTGTTAAATAAGCAATGCTCCTACCGCCGTTCTCGCAGAATCGTGAGACTTGTCGACCCATTCTGACCGGAAGTAAGATAAAATCGGAGACGATTTCGGGGCAGTAATATCGGGAATGTTCGCTCGAGGCCCCGAGAACCATTCCGAGCACCGATTTTATCTTTGTTAAATAAACAATGCTCCTACCGCCGTTCTCGCAGCATCGTCCGACTTGTCGACCCATTCTGACCGGAAGTAAGATAAAATCGGAGACGATTTCGGGGCAGTAATATCGGGAATGTTCGTTCGAGGCACCGAGAACCATTCCGAGCACCGATTTTATCTTTGTTAACTAAACAATGCTCCGACCGTCGTTCTCGCTGCATCGTCAGACTTTTCGACCCATTCTGATCGGAAGTAAGATAAAATCGGTGACGATTTCGGGACCGTAATATCGGGAATGTTCGCCCGAGGCCCCGAGAACCATTCCGAGCACCGATTTTATTTTTGTTAAATAAACTATGCTCCAATCGTCGTTCTCCCTGCATCTTTAGACTTCTCGCCCCATTCTGACCGGAAGTATGATAAAATCGGAGACGAATTCCGGGCAGTTTTATCGGGAATGTTCGCTCGAGGCCCCGAGAACCATTCCGAGCACCGATTTTATCTTTTTTAAATAAACAATTTTCCTACTGTCGTTCTCGCAGCATCGTCAGACTTCTCGACCCATTCACACCGGAAGTAAGATAAAATCGGAGACGAATTCGGGGCAGTATTATCGGGAATGTTCGCTCGAGGCCCCGAGAACCATTCCGAGCACCGATTTTTTCTTTGTTAAATAAACAATTTTCCTACCATCGTTCTCGGAGCATCGTCAGACTTCTCGCCCCATTCTGACCGGAAGTAAGATAAAATCGGAGACGAATTTGGGGCAGTATTATCGGGAACGTTCGCTCGAGACCTCGAGAACCATTCCGAGCACCGATTTTATCTTTGTTAAATAAGCAATGCTCCTACCGCCGTTCTCGCAGCATCGTCAGACTTATCGACAAATTCTGACCGGAAGTAAGATAAAATCGGAGACGATTTCGGGGCAGTAATATCGGGAATGTTCGCTCGAGGCACCGAGAACCATTCCGAGCACCGATTTTATCTTTGTTAAATAAACTATGCTCCGACCGTCGTTCTCGCTGCATCGTCAGACTTCTCGACCCATTCTGACCGGAAGTAAGATAAAATCGGTGACGATTTCGGGGCCGTAATATCGGGAATGTTCGCTCGAGGCCCCGAGAACCATTCCGAGCACCGATTTTATTTTTGTTAAATGAACTATGCTCCAATCGTCGTTCTCCCTGCATCTTTAGACTTCTCGCCCCATTCTGACCGGTAGTAAGATAAAATCGGAGACGAATTCGGGGAAGTTTTATCGGGAATGTTCGCTCGAGGCCCCGAGAACCATTCCGAGCACCGATTTTATCTTTGTTAAATAAACAATGCTCCTACCGCCGTTCGCGCAGCATCGTCAGACTTCTCGACCCATTCACACCGGAAGTAAGATAAAATCGGAGACGAATTCGGGGCAGTATTATCGGGACTGTACGCTCGAGGCCCCGAGAACCATTCCGAGCACCGATTTTATCTTTGTTAAATAAACAATGCTCCTCCCGCCGTTCTCGCAGCATCGTCAGACTTCTCGACACATTCACACCGGAAGTAAGATAAAATCGGAGACGAATTCGGGGCAGTATTATCGGGAATGTTCGCTCGAGGCCCCGAGAACCATTCCAAGCACCGATTTTATCTTTGTTAAATAAACAATGCTCCTACCGCCGTTCTCGCAGCATCGTCAGACTTGTCGACAAATTCTGACCGGAAGTAAGATAAAATCGGAGACGATTTCGGGGCGGTAATATCGGGAATGTTCGCTCGAGGCACCGAGAACCATTCCGAGCACCGATTTTATCTTTGTTAAATAAACTATGCTCCGACCGTCGTTCTCGCTGCATCATCAGACTTCTCGACCCATTCTGACCGGAAGTAAGATAAAATCGGTGACGATTTCGGGGCCGTAATATCGGGAATGTTCGCTCGACGCCCCGAGAACCATTCCGAGCACCGATTTTATTTTTGTTAAATGAACTATGCTCCAATCGTCGTTCTCCCTGCATCTTTAGACTTCTCGCCCCATTCTGACCGGAAGTAAGATAAAATCGGAGACGAATTCGGGGAAGTTTTATCGGGAATGTTCGCTCGAGGCCCCGAGAACCATTCCGAGCACCGATTTTATCTTTGTTAAATAAACAATGCTCCTACCGCCGTTCGCGCAGCATCGTCAGACTTCTCGACCCATTCACACCGGAAGTAAGATAAAATCGGAGACGAATTCGGGGCAGTATTATCGGGACTGTACGCTCGAGGCCCCGAGAACCATTCCGAGCACCGATTTTATCTTTGTTAAATAAACAATGCTCCTCCCGCCGTTCTCGCAGCATCGTCAGACTTCTCGACACATTCACACCGGAAGTAAGATAAAATCGGAGACGAATTCGGGGCAGTATTATCGGGAATGTTCGCTCGAGGCCCCGAGAACCATTCCAAGCACCGATTTTATCTTTGTTAAATAAACAATGCTCCTACCGCCGTTCTCGCAGCATCGTCAGACTTGTCGACAAATTCTGACCGGAAGTAAGATAAAATCGGAGACGATTTCGGGGCGGTAATATCGGGAATGTTCGCTCGAGGCACCGAGAACCATTCCGAGCACCGATTTTATCTTTGTTAAATAAACAATGCTCCGACCGTCGTTCTCGCTGCATCGTCAGACTTCTCGACCCATTCTGTCCGGAAGTAAGATAAAATCGGTGACGATTTCGGGGCCGTAATATCGGGAATGTTCGCCCGAGGCCCCGAGAACCATTCCGAGCAACGATTTTATTTTTGTTAAATAAACTATGCTCCAATCGTCGTTCTCCCTGCATCTTTAGACTTCTCGCCCCATTCTGACCGGAAGTAAGATAAAATCGGAGACGAATTCGGGGCCGTAATATCGGGCATGTTCGCCCGAGGCCCCGAGAACCATTGCGAGCACCGATTTTATCTTTGTTAAATAAACAATGCTCCAATCGTCGTTCTCGCTGCATCTTTAGACTTCTCGCCCCATTCTGACCGGAAGTAAGATAAAATCGGAGACGAATTCGGGGCAGTAATATCGGGAATGTTCGCTCGATGCCCCGAGAACCATTCCGAGCACCGATTTTATCTTTGTTAAATAAACAATGCCCCTACCGTCGTTCTCGCACCATGGTCAGAATGCTCGAGCCATTCTGACCGGAAGTAAGATAAAATCAGAGACTATTTCGGGGCCGTAATATCGGGAATTTCCGATCGAGGCCCCAAAAACTATTCCGAGCACCGCTTTTATCTTTGTTAAATAAACAATGCTCCAATCGTCGTTCTCGCTGCATCTTTAGACTTCTCGCCCCATTCTGATCGGAAGTAAGATAAAATCGGAGACGAATTCGGGGCAGTATTATCGGGAATGTTCGCTCGGGGCCCCGAGAACCATTCAGAGCACCGATTTGATCTTTGATCAATAAACAATGCTCCTACCGCCGTTCTCGCAGCATCGTCAGATTTGTCGACCCATTCTGACCGGAAGTAAGATAAAATCGGAGACGATTTCGGGGCAGTAATATCGGGAATGTTCGCTCGAGGCACCGAGAACCATTCCGAGCACCGATTTTATCTTTGTTAAATAAACAATGCTCCGACCGTCGTTCTCGCTGCATCGTCAGACTTCTCGACCCATTCTGACCGGAAGTAAGATAAAATCGGTGACGATTTCGGGGCCGTAATATCGGGAATGTTCGCCCCAGGCCCCGAGAACCATTCCGAGCACCGATTTTTTTTTTGTTAAATAAACTATGCTCCAATCGTCGTTCTCCCTGCATCTTTAGACTGCTCGCCCCATTCTGACCGGAAGTAAGATAAAATCGGAGACGAATTCGGGGCAGTTTTATCGGGAATGCTCGCTCGAGGCCCCGAGAACCATTCCGAGCACCGATTTTATCTTTGTTAAATAAACAATTTTCCTACTGTCGTTCTCGCAGCATCGTCAGACTTCTCGACCCATTCACACCGGAAGTAAGATAAAATCGGAGACGAATTCGGGGCAGTATTATCGGGAATGTTCGCTCGAGGCCCCGAGAACCATTCCGAGCACCGATTTTTTCTTTGTTAAATAAACAATTTTCCTACCGTCGTTCTCGCAGCATCGTCAGACTTCTTGCCCCATTCTGACCGGAAGTAAGATAAAATCGGAGACGAATTCGGGGCAGTATTATCGGGAACGTTCGCTCGAGGCCCCGAGAACCATTCCGAGCACCGATTTTATCTTTGTTAAATAAGCAATGCTCCTACCGCCGTTCTCGCAGCATCGTCAGACTTGTCGACCCATTCTGACCGGAAGTAAGATAAAATCGGAGACGATTTCGGGGCAGTAATATCGGGAATGTTCGCTCGAGGCACCGAGAACCATTCCGAGCACCGATTTTATCTTTGTTAAATAAACAATGCTCCCACCGTCGTTCTCGCTGCATCGTCAGACTTCTCGACCCATTCTGACCGGAAGTAAGATAAAATCGGTGACGATTTCGGGGCCGTAATATCGGGAATGTTCGCTCGAGGCCCCGAGAACCATTCCGAGCACCGATTTTATTTTTGTTAAATAAACTATGCTCCAATCGTCGTTCTCCCTGCATCTTTAGACTTCTCGCCCCATTCTGACCGGAAGTAAGATAAAATCGGAGACGAATTCCGAGCAGTTTTATCAGGAATGTTCGCTCGAGGCCCCGAAAACCATTCCGAGCACCGATTTTATCTTTGTTAAATAAACAATTTTCCTACTGTGGTTCTCGCAGCATCGTCAGACTTCTCGACCCATTCACACCGGAAGTAAGATAAAATCGGAGACGAATTCGGGGCTGTATTATCGGGAATGTTCGCTCGAGGCCCCGAGAACCATTCCGAGCACCGCTTTTATCTTTGTTAAATAAACAATGCTCCAATCGTCGTTCTCGCTGCATCTTTAGACTTCTCGCCCCATTATGATCGGAAGTAAGATAAAATCGGAGACGAATTCGGGGCAGTATTATCGGGAATGTTCGCTCGAGGCCCCGAGAACCATTCCAAGCACCGATTTTATCTTTGTTAAATAAACAATGCTCCTACCGCCGTTCTCGCAGCATCGTCAGACTTGTCGACAAATTCTGACCGGAAGTAAGATAAAATCGGAGACGATTTCGGGGCAGTAATATCGGGAATGTTCGCTCGAGGCACCGAGAACCATTCCGAGCACCGATTTTATCTTTGTTAAATAAACAATGCTCCGACCGTCGTTCTCGCTGCATCGTCAGACTTCTCGACCCATTCTGTCCGGAAGTAAGATAAAATCGGTGACGATTTCGGGGCCGTAATATCGGGAATTTTCGCCCGAGGCCCCGAGAACCATTCCGAGCAACGATTTTATTTTTGTTAAAGAAACTATGCTCCAATCGTCGTTCTCCCTGCATCTTTAGACTTCTCGCCCCATTCTGACCGGAAGTAAGATAAAATCGGAGACGAATTCGGGGCCGTAATATCGGGCATGTTCGCCCGAGGCCCCGAGAACCATTCCGAGCACCGATTTTATCTTTGTTAAATAAACAATGCTCCAATCGTCGTTCTCGCTGCATCTTTAGACTTCTCGCCCCATTCTGACCGGAAGTAAGATAAAATCGGAGACGAATTCGGGGCAGTAATATCGGGAATGTTCGCTCGATGCCCCGAGAACCATTCCGAGCACCGATTTTATCTTTGTTAAATAAACAATGCCCCTACCGTCGTTCTCGCACCATGGTCAGAATGCTCGAGCCATTCTGACCGGAAGTAAGATAAAATCACAGACTATTTCGGGGCCGTAATATCGGGAATTTCCGATCGAGGCCCCAAAAACTATTCCGAGCACCGCTTTTATCTTTGTTAAATAAACAATGCTCCAATCGTCGTTCTCGCTGCATCTTTAGACTTCTCGCCCCATTCTGATCGGAAGTAAGATAAAATCGGAGACGAATTCGGGGCAGTATTATCGGGAATGTTCGCTCGGGGCCCCGAGAACCATTCCGAGCACCGATTTGATCTTTGATAAATAAACAATGCTCCTACCGCCGTTCTCGCAGCATCGTCAGATTTGTCGACCCATTCTGACCGGAAGTAAGATAAAATCGGAGACGATTTCGGGGCAGTAATATCGGGAATGATCGCTCGAGGCACCGAGAACCATTCCGAGCACCGATTTTATCTTTGTTAAATAAACAATGCTCCGACCGTCGTTCTCGCTGCATCGTCAGACTTCTCGACCCATTCTGACCGGAAGTAAGATAAAATCGGTGACGATTTCGGGGCCGTAATATCGGGAATGTTCGCCCGAGGCCCAGAGAACCATTCCGAGCACCGATTTTTTTTTTGTTAAATAAACTATGCTCCAATCGTCGTTCTCCCTGCATCTTTAGACTGCTCGCCCCATTCTGACCGGAAGTAAGATAAAATCGGAGACGAATTCGGGGCAGTTTTATCGGGAATGCTCGCTCGAGGCCCCGAGAACCATTCCGAGCACCGATTTTATCTTTGTTAAATAAACAATTTTCCTACTGTCGTTCTCGCAGCATCGTCAGACTTCTCGACCCATTCACACCGGAAGTAAGATAAAATCGGAGACGAATTCGGGGCAGTATTATCGGGAATGTTCGCTCGAGGCCCCGAGAACCATTCCGAGCACCGATTTTTTCTTTGTTAAATAAACAATTTTCCTACCGTCGTTCTCGCAGCATCGTCAGACTTCTCGCCCCATTCTGACCGGAAGTAAGATAAAATCGGAGACGAATTCGGGACAGTATTATCGGGAACGTTCGCTCGAGGCCCCGAGAACCATTCCGAGCACCGATTTTATCTTTGTTAAATAAGCAATGCTCCTACCGCCGTTCTCGCAGCATCGTCAGACTTGTCGACCCATTCTGACCGGAAGTAAGATAAAATCGGAGACGATTTCGGGGCAGTAATATCGGGAATGTTCGCTCGAGGCACCGAGAACCATTCCGAGCACCGATTTTATCTTTGTTAAATAAACAATGCTCCCACCGTCGTTCTCGCTGCATCGTCAGACTTCTCGACCCATTCTGACCGGAAGTAAGATAAAATCGGTGACGATTTCGGGGCCGTAATATCGGGAATGTTCGCTCGAGGCCCCGAGAACCATTCCGAGCACCGATTTTATTTTTGTTAAATAAACTATGCTCCAATCGTCGTTCTCCCTGCATCTTTAGACTTCTCGCCCCATTCTGACCGGAAGTAAGATAAAATCGGAGACGAATTCCGAGCAGTTTTATCGGGAATGTTCGCTCGAGGCCCCGAAAACCATTCCGAGCACCGATTTTATCTTTGTTAAATAAACAATTTTCCTACTGTGGTTCTCGCAGCATCGTCAGACTTCTCGACCCATTCACACCGGAAGTAAGATAAAATCGGAGACGAATTCGGGGCAGTATTATCGGGAATGTTCGCTCGAGGCCCCGAGAACCATTCCGAGCACCGCTTTTATCTTTGTTAAATAAACAATGCTCCAATCGTCGTTCTCGCTGCATCTTTAGACTTCTCGCCCCATTATGATCGGAAGTAAGATAAAATCGGAGACGAATTCGGGGCTGTATTATCGGGAATGTTCGCTCGAGGCCCCGAGAACCATTCCAAGCACCGATTTTATCTTTGTTAAATAAACAATGCTCCTACCGCCGTTCTCGCAGCATCGTCAGACTTGTCGACAAATTCTGACCGGAAGTAAGATAAAATCGGAGACGATTTCGGGGCAGTAATATCGGGAATGTTCGCTCGAGGCACCGAGAACCAATCCGAGCACCGATTTTATCTTTGTTAAATAAACAATGCTCCGACCGTCGTTCTCGCTGCATCGTCAGACTTCTCGACCCATTCTGTCCGGAAGTAAGATAAAATCGGTGACGATTTCGGGGCCGTAATATCGGGAATTTTCGCCCGAGGCCCCGAGAACCATTCCGAGCAACGATTTTATTTTTGTTAAATAAACTATGCTCCAATCGTCGTTCTCCCTGCATCTTTAGACTTCTCGCCCCATTCTGACCGGAAGTAAGATAAAATCGGAGACGAATTCGGGGCCGTAATATCGGGCATGTTCGCCCGAGGCCCCGAGAACCATTCCGAGCACCGATTTTATCTTTGTTAAATAAACAATGCTCCAATCGTCGTTCTCGCTGCATCTTTAGACTTCTCGCCCCATTCTGACCGGAAGTAAGATAAAATCGGAGACGAATTCGGGGCAGTAATATCGGGAATGTTCGCTCGATGCCCCGAGAACCATTCCGAGCACCGATTTTATCTTTGTTAAATAAACAATGCCCCTACCGTCGTTCTCGCACCATGGTCAGAATGCTCGAGCCATTCTGACCGGAAGTAAGATAAAATCAGAGACTATTTCGGGGCCGTAATATCGGGAATTTCCGATCGAGGCCCCAAAAACTATTCCGAGCACCGCTTTTATCTTTGTTAAATAAACAATGCTCCAATCGTCGTTCTCGCTGCATCTTTAGACTTCTCGCCCCATTCTGATCGGAAGTAAGATAAAATCGGAGACGAATTCGGGGCAGTATTATCGGGAATGTTCGCTCGGGGCCCCGAGAACCATTCCGAGCACCGATTTGATCTTTGATAAATAAACAATGCTCCTACCGCCGTTCTCGCAGCATCGTCAGATTTGTCGACCCATTCTGACCGGAAGTAAGATAAAATCGGAGACGATTTCGGGGCAGTAATATCGGGAATGTTCGCTCGAGGCACCGAGAACCATTCCGAGCACCGATTTTATCTTTGTTAAATAAACAATGCTCCGACCGTCGTTCTCGCTGCATCGTCAGACTTCTCGACCCATTCTGACCGGAAGTAAGATAAAATCGGTGACGATTTCGGGGCCGTAATATCGGGAATGTTCGCCCGAGGCCCCGAGAACCATTCCGAGCACCGATTTTTTTGTTTGTTAAATAAACTATGCTCCAATCGTCGTTCTCCCTGCATCTTTAGACTGCTCGCCCCATTCTGACCGGAAGTAAGATAAAATCGGAGACGAATTCGGGGCAGTTTTATCGGGAATGCTCGCTCGAGGCCCCGAGAACCATTCCGAGCACCGATTTTATCTTTGTTAAATAAACAATTTTCCTACTGTCGTTCTCGCAGCATCGTCAGACTTCTCGACCCATTCACACCGGAAGTAAGATAAAATCGGAGACGAATTCGGGGCAGTATTATCGGGAATGTTCGCTCGAGGCCCCGAGAACCATTCCGAGCACCGATTTTTTCTTTGTTAAATAAACAATTTTCCTACCGTCGTTCTCGCAGCATCGTCAGACTTCTCGCCCCATTCTGACCGGAAGTAAGATAAAATCGGAGACGAATTCGGGGCAGTATTATCGGGAACGTTCGCTCGAGGCCCCGAGAACCATTCCGAGCACCGATTTTATCTTTGTTAAATAAGCAATGCTCCTACCGCCGTTCTCGCAGCATCGTCAGACTTGTCGACCCATTCTGACCGGAAGTAAGATAAAATCGGAGACGATTTCGGGGCAGTAATATCGGGAATGTTCGCTCGAGGCACCGAGAACCATTCCGAGCACCGATTTTATCTTTGTTAAATAAACAATGCTCCCACCGTCGTTCTCGCTGCATCGTCAGACTTCTCGACCCATTCTGACCGGAAGTAAGATAAAATCGGTGACGATTTCGGGGCGGTAATATCGGGAATGTTCGCTCGAGGCCCCGAGAACCATTCCGAGCACCGATTTTATTTTTGTTAAATAAACTATGCTCCAATCGTCGTTCTCCCTGCATCTTTAGACTTCTCGCCCCATTCTGACCGGAAGTAAGATAAAATCGGAGACGAATTCCGAGCAGTTTTATCGGGAATGTTCGCTCGAGGCCCCGAAAACCATTCCGAGCACCGATTTTATCTTTGTTAAATAAACAATTTTCCTACTGTGGTTCTCGCAGCATCGTCAGACTTCTCGACCCATTCACACCGGAAGTAAGATAAAATCGGAGACGAATTCGGGGCAGTATTATCGGGAATGTTCGCTCGAGGGCCCGAGAACCATTCCGAGCACCGATTTTATCTTTGCTAAATAAGCAATTTTCCTACTGTCGTTCTCGCAGCATCGTCAGACTTCTCGACCCATTCACACCGGAAGTAAGATAAAATCGGAGACGAATTCGGGGCAGTATTATCGGGAATGTTCGCTCGAGGCCCCGAGAACCATTCCGAGCACCGATTTTTTCTTTGTTAAATAAACAATATTCCTACCGCCGTTCTTGCAGCATCATCAGACTTCTCGCCCCATTCCGACCGGAAGTAAGATAAAATCGGAGACGAATTCGGGGCAGTATTATCGGGAACGTTCGCTCGAGGCCCCGACAACCATTCCGAGCACCGATTTTATCTTTGTTAAATAAGCAATGCTCCTACCGCCGTTCTCGCAGAATCGTGAGACTTGTCGACCCATTCTGACCGGAAGTAAGATAAAATCGGAGACGATTTCGGGGCAGTAATATCGGGAATGTTCGCTCGAGGCCCCGAGAACCATTCCGAGCACCGATTTTATCTTTGTTAAATAAACAATGCTCCTACCGCCGTTCTCGCAGCATCGTCCGACTTGTCGACCCATTCTGACCGGAAGTAAGATAAAATCGGAGACGATTTCGGGGCAGTAATATCGGGAATGTTCGTTCGAGGCACCGAGAACCATTCCGAGCACCGATTTTATCTTTGTTAACTAAACAATGCTCCGACCGTCGTTCTCGCTGCATCGTCAGACTTTTCGACCCATTCTGATCGGAAGTAAGATAAAATCGGTGACGATTTCGGGACCGTAATATCGGGAATGTTCGCCCGAGGCCCCGAGAACCATTCCGAGCACCGATTTTATTTTTGTTAAATAAACTATGCTCCAATCGTCGTTCTCCCTGCATCTTTAGACTTCTCGCCCCATTCTGACCGGAAGTATGATAAAATCGGAGACGAATTCCGGGCAGTTTTATCGGGAATGTTCGCTCGAGGCCCCGAGAACCATTCCGAGCACCGATTTTATCTTTTTTAAATAAACAATTTTCCTACTGTCGTTCTCGCAGCATCGTCAGACTTCTCGACCCATTCACACCGGAAGTAAGATAAAATCGGAGACGAATTCGGGGCAGTATTATCGGGAATGTTCGCTCGAGGCCCCGAGAACCATTCCGAGCACCGATTTTTTCTTTGTTAAATAAACAATTTTCCTACCATCGTTCTCGGAGCATCGTCAGACTTCTCGCCCCATTCTGACCGGAAGTAAGATAAAATCGGAGACGAATTTGGGGCAGTATTATCGGGAACGTTCGCTCGAGACCTCGAGAACCATTCCGAGCACCGATTTTATCTTTGTTAAATAAGCAATGCTCCTACCGCCGTTCTCGCAGCATCGTCAGACTTATCGACAAATTCTGACCGGAAGTAAGATAAAATCGGAGACGATTTCGGGGCAGTAATATCGGGAATGTTCGCTCGAGGCACCGAGAACCATTCCGAGCACCGATTTTATCTTTGTTAAATAAACTATGCTCCGACCGTCGTTCTCGCTGCATCGTCAGACTTCTCGACCCATTCTGACCGGAAGTAAGATAAAATCGGTGACGATTTCGGGGCCGTAATATCGGGAATGTTCGCTCGAGGCCCCGAGAACCATTCCGAGCACCGATTTTATTTTTGTTAAATGAACTATGCTCCAATCGTCGTTCTCCCTGCATCTTTAGACTTCTCGCCCCATTCTGACCGGTAGTAAGATAAAATCGGAGACGAATTCGGGGAAGTTTTATCGGGAATGTTCGCTCGAGGCCCCGAGAACCATTCCGAGCACCGATTTTATCTTTGTTAAATAAACAATGCTCCTACCGCCGTTCGCGCAGCATCGTCAGACTTCTCGACCCATTCACACCGGAAGTAAGATAAAATCGGAGACGAATTCGGGGCAGTATTATCGGGACTGTACGCTCGAGGCCCCGAGAACCATTCCGAGCACCGATTTTATCTTTGTTAAATAAACAATGCTCCTCCCGCCGTTCTCGCAGCATCGTCAGACTTCTCGACACATTCACACCGGAAGTAAGATAAAATCGGAGACGAATTCGGGGCAGTATTATCGGGAATGTTCGCTCGAGGCCCCGAGAACCATTCCAAGCACCGATTTTATCTTTGTTAAATAAACAATGCTCCTACCGCCGTTCTCGCAGCATCGTCAGACTTGTCGACAAATTCTGACCGGAAGTAAGATAAAATCGGAGACGATTTCGGGGCGGTAATATCGGGAATGTTCGCTCGAGGCACCGAGAACCATTCCGAGCACCGATTTTATCTTTGTTAAATAAACTATGCTCCGACCGTCGTTCTCGCTGCATCATCAGACTTCTCGACCCATTCTGACCGGAAGTAAGATAAAATCGGTGACGATTTCGGGGCCGTAATATCGGGAATGTTCGCTCGACGCCCCGAGAACCATTCCGAGCACCGATTTTATTTTTGTTAAATGAACTATGCTCCAATCGTCGTTCTCCCTGCATCTTTAGACTTCTCGCCCCATTCTGACCGGAAGTAAGATAAAATCGGAGACGAATTCGGGGAAGTTTTATCGGGAATGTTCGCTCGAGGCCCCGAGAACCATTCCGAGCACCGATTTTATCTTTGTTAAATAAACAATGCTCCTACCGCCGTTCGCGCAGCATCGTCAGACTTCTCGACCCATTCACACCGGAAGTAAGATAAAATCGGAGACGAATTCGGGGCAGTATTATCGGGACTGTACGCTCGAGGCCCCGAGAACCATTCCGAGCACCGATTTTATCTTTGTTAAATAAACAATGCTCCTCCCGCCGTTCTCGCAGCATCGTCAGACTTCTCGACACATTCACACCGGAAGTAAGATAAAATCGGAGACGAATTCGGGGCAGTATTATCGGGAATGTTCGCTCGAGGCCCCGAGAACCATTCCAAGCACCGATTTTATCTTTGTTAAATAAACAATGCTCCTACCGCCGTTCTCGCAGCATCGTCAGACTTGTCGACAAATTCTGACCGGAAGTAAGATAAAATCGGAGACGATTTCGGGGCGGTAATATCGGGAATGTTCGCTCGAGGCACCGAGAACCATTCCGAGCACCGATTTTATCTTTGTTAAATAAACAATGCTCCGACCGTCGTTCTCGCTGCATCGTCAGACTTCTCGACCCATTCTGTCCGGAAGTAAGATAAAATCGGTGACGATTTCGGGGCCGTAATATCGGGAATGTTCGCCCGAGGCCCCGAGAACCATTCCGAGCAACGATTTTATTTTTGTTAAATAAACTATGCTCCAATCGTCGTTCTCCCTGCATCTTTAGACTTCTCGCCCCATTCTGACCGGAAGTAAGATAAAATCGGAGACGAATTCGGGGCCGTAATATCGGGCATGTTCGCCCGAGGCCCCGAGAACCATTGCGAGCACCGATTTTATCTTTGTTAAATAAACAATGCTCCAATCGTCGTTCTCGCTGCATCTTTAGACTTCTCGCCCCATTCTGACCGGAAGTAAGATAAAATCGGAGACGAATTCGGGGCAGTAATATCGGGAATGTTCGCTCGATGCCCCGAGAACCATTCCGAGCACCGATTTTATCTTTGTTAAATAAACAATGCCCCTACCGTCGTTCTCGCACCATGGTCAGAATGCTCGAGCCATTCTGACCGGAAGTAAGATAAAATCAGAGACTATTTCGGGGCCGTAATATCGGGAATTTCCGATCGAGGCCCCAAAAACTATTCCGAGCACCGCTTTTATCTTTGTTAAATAAACAATGCTCCAATCGTCGTTCTCGCTGCATCTTTAGACTTCTCGCCCCATTCTGATCGGAAGTAAGATAAAATCGGAGACGAATTCGGGGCAGTATTATCGGGAATGTTCGCTCGGGGCCCCGAGAACCATTCAGAGCACCGATTTGATCTTTGATCAATAAACAATGCTCCTACCGCCGTTCTCGCAGCATCGTCAGATTTGTCGACCCATTCTGACCGGAAGTAAGATAAAATCGGAGACGATTTCGGGGCAGTAATATCGGGAATGTTCGCTCGAGGCACCGAGAACCATTCCGAGCACCGATTTTATCTTTGTTAAATAAACAATGCTCCGACCGTCGTTCTCGCTGCATCGTCAGACTTCTCGACCCATTCTGACCGGAAGTAAGATAAAATCGGTGACGATTTCGGGGCCGTAATATCGGGAATGTTCGCCCCAGGCCCCGAGAACCATTCCGAGCACCGATTTTTTTTTTGTTAAATAAACTATGCTCCAATCGTCGTTCTCCCTGCATCTTTAGACTGCTCGCCCCATTCTGACCGGAAGTAAGATAAAATCGGAGACGAATTCGGGGCAGTTTTATCGGGAATGCTCGCTCGAGGCCCCGAGAACCATTCCGAGCACCGATTTTATCTTTGTTAAATAAACAATTTTCCTACTGTCGTTCTCGCAGCATCGTCAGACTTCTCGACCCATTCACACCGGAAGTAAGATAAAATCGGAGACGAATTCGGGGCAGTATTATCGGGAATGTTCGCTCGAGGCCCCGAGAACCATTCCGAGCACCGATTTTTTCTTTGTTAAATAAACAATTTTCCTACCGTCGTTCTCGCAGCATCGTCAGACTTCTTGCCCCATTCTGACCGGAAGTAAGATAAAATCGGAGACGAATTCGGGGCAGTATTATCGGGAACGTTCGCTCGAGGCCCCGAGAACCATTCCGAGCACCGATTTTATCTTTGTTAAATAAGCAATGCTCCTACCGCCGTTCTCGCAGCATCGTCAGACTTGTCGACCCATTCTGACCGGAAGTAAGATAAAATCGGAGACGATTTCGGGGCAGTAATATCGGGAATGTTCGCTCGAGGCACCGAGAACCATTCCGAGCACCGATTTTATCTTTGTTAAATAAACAATGCTCCCACCGTCGTTCTCGCTGCATCGTCAGACTTCTCGACCCATTCTGACCGGAAGTAAGATAAAATCGGTGACGATTTCGGGGCCGTAATATCGGGAATGTTCGCTCGAGGCCCCGAGAACCATTCCGAGCACCGATTTTATTTTTGTTAAATAAACTATGCTCCAATCGTCGTTCTCCCTGCATCTTTAGACTTCTCGCCCCATTCTGACCGGAAGTAAGATAAAATCGGAGACGAATTCCGAGCAGTTTTATCAGGAATGTTCGCTCGAGGCCCCGAAAACCATTCCGAGCACCGATTTTATCTTTGTTAAATAAACAATTTTCCTACTGTGGTTCTCGCAGCATCGTCAGACTTCTCGACCCATTCACACCGGAAGTAAGATAAAATCGGAGACGAATTCGGGGCTGTATTATCGGGAATGTTCGCTCGAGGCCCCGAGAACCATTCCGAGCACCGCTTTTATCTTTGTTAAATAAACAATGCTCCAATCGTCGTTCTCGCTGCATCTTTAGACTTCTCGCCCCATTATGATCGGAAGTAAGATAAAATCGGAGACGAATTCGGGGCAGTATTATCGGGAATGTTCGCTCGAGGCCCCGAGAACCATTCCAAGCACCGATTTTATCTTTGTTAAATAAACAATGCTCCTACCGCCGTTCTCGCAGCATCGTCAGACTTGTCGACAAATTCTGACCGGAAGTAAGATAAAATCGGAGACGATTTCGGGGCAGTAATATCGGGAATGTTCGCTCGAGGCACCGAGAACCATTCCGAGCACCGATTTTATCTTTGTTAAATAAACAATGCTCCGACCGTCGTTCTCGCTGCATCGTCAGACTTCTCGACCCATTCTGTCCGGAAGTAAGATAAAATCGGTGACGATTTCGGGGCCGTAATATCGGGAATTTTCGCCCGAGGCCCCGAGAACCATTCCGAGCAACGATTTTATTTTTGTTAAAGAAACTATGCTCCAATCGTCGTTCTCCCTGCATCTTTAGACTTCTCGCCCCATTCTGACCGGAAGTAAGATAAAATCGGAGACGAATTCGGGGCCGTAATATCGGGCATGTTCGCCCGAGGCCCCGAGAACCATTCCGAGCACCGATTTTATCTTTGTTAAATAAACAATGCTCCAATCGTCGTTCTCGCTGCATCTTTAGACTTCTCGCCCCATTCTGACCGGAAGTAAGATAAAATCGGAGACGAATTCGGGGCAGTAATATCGGGAATGTTCGCTCGATGCCCCGAGAACCATTCCGAGCACCGATTTTATCTTTGTTAAATAAACAATGCCCCTACCGTCGTTCTCGCACCATGGTCAGAATGCTCGAGCCATTCTGACCGGAAGTAAGATAAAATCACAGACTATTTCGGGGCCGTAATATCGGGAATTTCCGATCGAGGCCCCAAAAACTATTCCGAGCACCGCTTTTATCTTTGTTAAATAAACAATGCTCCAATCGTCGTTCTCGCTGCATCTTTAGACTTCTCGCCCCATTCTGATCGGAAGTAAGATAAAATCGGAGACGAATTCGGGGCAGTATTATCGGGAATGTTCGCTCGGGGCCCCGAGAACCATTCCGAGCACCGATTTGATCTTTGATAAATAAACAATGCTCCTACCGCCGTTCTCGCAGCATCGTCAGATTTGTCGACCCATTCTGACCGGAAGTAAGATAAAATCGGAGACGATTTCGGGGCAGTAATATCGGGAATGATCGCTCGAGGCACCGAGAACCATTCCGAGCACCGATTTTATCTTTGTTAAATAAACAATGCTCCGACCGTCGTTCTCGCTGCATCGTCAGACTTCTCGACCCATTCTGACCGGAAGTAAGATAAAATCGGTGACGATTTCGGGGCCGTAATATCGGGAATGTTCGCCCGAGGCCCAGAGAACCATTCCGAGCACCGATTTTTTTTTTGTTAAATAAACTATGCTCCAATCGTCGTTCTCCCTGCATCTTTAGACTGCTCGCCCCATTCTGACCGGAAGTAAGATAAAATCGGAGACGAATTCGGGGCAGTTTTATCGGGAATGCTCGCTCGAGGCCCCGAGAACCATTCCGAGCACCGATTTTATCTTTGTTAAATAAACAATTTTCCTACTGTCGTTCTCGCAGCATCGTCAGACTTCTCGACCCATTCACACCGGAAGTAAGATAAAATCGGAGACGAATTCGGGGCAGTATTATCGGGAATGTTCGCTCGAGGCCCCGAGAACCATTCCGAGCACCGATTTTTTCTTTGTTAAATAAACAATTTTCCTACCGTCGTTCTCGCAGCATCGTCAGACTTCTCGCCCCATTCTGACCGGAAGTAAGATAAAATCGGAGACGAATTCGGGGCAGTATTATCGGGAACGTTCGCTCGAGGCCCCGAGAACCATTCCGAGCACCGATTTTATCTTTGTTAAATAAGCAATGCTCCTACCGCCGTTCTCGCAGCATCGTCAGACTTGTCGACCCATTCTGACCGGAAGTAAGATAAAATCGGAGACGATTTCGGGGCAGTAATATCGGGAATGTTCGCTCGAGGCACCGAGAACCATTCCGAGCACCGATTTTATCTTTGTTAAATAAACAATGCTCCCACCGTCGTTCTCGCTGCATCGTCAGACTTCTCGACCCATTCTGACCGGAAGTAAGATAAAATCGGTGACGATTTCGGGGCCGTAATATCGGGAATGTTCGCTCGAGGCCCCGAGAACCATTCCGAGCACCGATTTTATTTTTGTTAAATAAACTATGCTCCAATCGTCGTTCTCCCTGCATCTTTAGACTTCTCGCCCCATTCTGACCGGAAGTAAGATAAAATCGGAGACGAATTCCGAGCAGTTTTATCGGGAATGTTCGCTCGAGGCCCCGAAAACCATTCCGAGCACCGATTTTATCTTTGTTAAATAAACAATTTTCCTACTGTGGTTCTCGCAGCATCGTCAGACTTCTCGACCCATTCACACCGGAAGTAAGATAAAATCGGAGACGAATTCGGGGCAGTATTATCGGGAATGTTCGCTCGAGGCCCCGAGAACCATTCCGAGCACCGCTTTTATCTTTGTTAAATAAACAATGCTCCAATCGTCGTTCTCGCTGCATCTTTAGACTTCTCGCCCCATTATGATCGGAAGTAAGATAAAATCGGAGACGAATTCGGGGCTGTATTATCGGGAATGTTCGCTCGAGGCCCCGAGAACCATTCCAAGCACCGATTTTATCTTTGTTAAATAAACAATGCTCCTACCGCCGTTCTCGCAGCATCGTCAGACTTGTCGACAAATTCTGACCGGAAGTAAGATAAAATCGGAGACGATTTCGGGGCAGTAATATCGGGAATGTTCGCTCGAGGCACCGAGAACCAATCCGAGCACCGATTTTATCTTTGTTAAATAAACAATGCTCCGACCGTCGTTCTCGCTGCATCGTCAGACTTCTCGACCCATTCTGTCCGGAAGTAAGATAAAATCGGTGACGATTTCGGGGCCGTAATATCGGGAATTTTCGCCCGAGGCCCCGAGAACCATTCCGAGCAACGATTTTATTTTTGTTAAATAAACTATGCTCCAATCGTCGTTCTCCCTGCATCTTTAGACTTCTCGCCCCATTCTGACCGGAAGTAAGATAAAATCGGAGACGAATTCGGGGCCGTAATATCGGGCATGTTCGCCCGAGGCCCCGAGAACCATTCCGAGCACCGATTTTATCTTTGTTAAATAAACAATGCTCCAATCGTCGTTCTCGCTGCATCTTTAGACTTCTCGCCCCATTCTGACCGGAAGTAAGATAAAATCGGAGACGAATTCGGGGCAGTAATATCGGGAATGTTCGCTCGATGCCCCGAGAACCATTCCGAGCACCGATTTTATCTTTGTTAAATAAACAATGCCCCTACCGTCGTTCTCGCACCATGGTCAGAATGCTCGAGCCATTCTGACCGGAAGTAAGATAAAATCAGAGACTATTTCGGGGCCGTAATATCGGGAATTTCCGATCGAGGCCCCAAAAACTATTCCGAGCACCGCTTTTATCTTTGTTAAATAAACAATGCTCCAATCGTCGTTCTCGCTGCATCTTTAGACTTCTCGCCCCATTCTGATCGGAAGTAAGATAAAATCGGAGACGAATTCGGGGCAGTATTATCGGGAATGTTCGCTCGGGGCCCCGAGAACCATTCCGAGCACCGATTTGATCTTTGATAAATAAACAATGCTCCTACCGCCGTTCTCGCAGCATCGTCAGATTTGTCGACCCATTCTGACCGGAAGTAAGATAAAATCGGAGACGATTTCGGGGCAGTAATATCGGGAATGTTCGCTCGAGGCACCGAGAACCATTCCGAGCACCGATTTTATCTTTGTTAAATAAACAATGCTCCGACCGTCGTTCTCGCTGCATCGTCAGACTTCTCGACCCATTCTGACCGGAAGTAAGATAAAATCGGTGACGATTTCGGGGCCGTAATATCGGGAATGTTCGCCGGAGGCCCCGAGAACCATTCCGAGCACCGATTTTTTTGTTTGTTAAATAAACTATGCTCCAATCGTCGTTCTCCCTGCATCTTTAGACTGCTCGCCCCATTCTGACCGGAAGTAAGATAAAATCGGAGACGAATTCGGGGCAGTTTTATCGGGAATGCTCGCTCGAGGCCCCGAGAACCATTCCGAGCACCGATTTTATCTTTGTTAAATAAACAATTTTCCTACTGTCGTTCTCGCAGCATCGTCAGACTTCTCGACCCATTCACACCGGAAGTAAGATAAAATCGGAGACGAATTCGGGGCAGTATTATCGGGAATGTTCGCTCGAGGCCCCGAGAACCATTCCGAGCACCGATTTTTTCTTTGTTAAATAAACAATTTTCCTACCGTCGTTCTCGCAGCATCGTCAGACTTCTCGCCCCATTCTGACCGGAAGTAAGATAAAATCGGAGACGAATTCGGGGCAGTATTATCGGGAACGTTCGCTCGAGGCCCCGAGAACCATTCCGAGCACCGATTTTATCTTTGTTAAATAAGCAATGCTCCTACCGCCGTTCTCGCAGCATCGTCAGACTTGTCGACCCATTCTGACCGGAAGTAAGATAAAATCGGAGACGATTTCGGGGCAGTAATATCGGGAATGTTCGCTCGAGGCACCGAGAACCATTCCGAGCACCGATTTTATCTTTGTTAAATAAACAATGCTCCCACCGTCGTTCTCGCTGCATCGTCAGACTTCTCGACCCATTCTGACCGGAAGTAAGATAAAATCGGTGACGATTTCGGGGCGGTAATATCGGGAATGTTCGCTCGAGGCCCCGAGAACCATTCCGAGCACCGATTTTATTTTTGTTAAATAAACTATGCTCCAATCGTCGTTCTCCCTGCATCTTTAGACTTCTCGCCCCATTCTGACCGGAAGTAAGATAAAATCGGAGACGAATTCCGAGCAGTTTTATCGGGAATGTTCGCTCGAGGCCCCGAAAACCATTCCGAGCACCGATTTTATCTTTGTTAAATAAACAATTTTCCTACTGTGGTTCTCGCAGCATCGTCAGACTTCTCGACCCATTCACACCGGAAGTAAGATAAAATCGGAGACGAATTCGGGGCAGTATTATCGGGAATGTTCGCTCGAGGCCCCGAGAACCATTCCGAGCACCGCTTTTATCTTTGTTAAATAAACAATGCTCCAATCGTCGTTCTCGCTGCATCTTTAGACTTCTCGCCCCATTATGATCGGAAGTAAGATAAAATCGGAGACGAATTCGGGGCTGTATTATCGGGAATGTTCGCTCGAGGCCCCGAGAACCATTCCAAGCACCGATTTTATCTTTGTTAAATAAACAATGCTCCTACCGCCGTTCTCGCAGCATCGTCATACTTGTCGACAAATTCTGACCGGAAGTAAGATAAAATCGGAGACGATTTCGGGGCAGTAATATCGGGAATGTTCGCTCGAGGCACCGAGAACCATTCCGAGCACCGATTTTATCTTTGTTAAATAAACAATGCTCCGACCGTCGTTCTCGCTGCATCGTCAGACTTCTCGACCCATTCTGTCCGGAAGTAAGATAAAATCGGTGACGATTTCGGGGCCGTAATATCGGGAATTTTCGCCCGAGGCCCCGAGAACCATTCCGAGCAACGATTTTATTTTTGTTAAATAAACTATGCTCCAATCGTCGTTCTCCCTGCATCTTTAGACTTCTCGCCCCATTCTGACCGGAAGTAAGATAAAATCGGAGACGAATTCGGGGCCGTAATATCGGGCATGTTCGCCCGAGGCCCCGAGAACCATTCCGAGCACCGATTTTATCTTTGTTAAATAAACAATGCTCCAATCGTCGTTCTCGCTGCATCTTTAGACTTCTCGCCCCATTCTGACCGGAAGTAAGATAAAATCGGAGACGAATTCGGGGCAGTAATATCGGGAATGTTCGCTCGATGCCCCGAGAACCATTCCGAGCACCGATTTTATCTTTGTTAAATAAACAATGCCCCTACCGTCGTTCTCGCACCATGGTCAGAATGCTCGAGCCATTCTGACCGGAAGTAAGATAAAATCAGAGACTATTTCGGGGCAGTAATATCGTGAATTTCCGATCGAGGCCCCAAAAACTATTCCGAGCACCGCTTTTATCTTTGTTAAATAAACAATGCTCCAATAGTCGTTCTCGCTGCATCTTTAGACTTCTCGCCCCATTATGATCGGAAGTAAGATAAAATCGGAGACGAATTCGGGGCAGTATTATCGGGAATGTTCGCTCGAGGCCCCGAGAACCATTCCGAGCACCGATTTTATCTTTGTTAAATAAACAATGCTCCTACCGCCGTTCTCGCAACACCGTCAGACTTGTCGACCCATTCTGACCGGAAGTAAGATAAAATCGGAGAAGATTTCGGGGCAGTAATATCGGGAATATTCGCTCGAGGCCCCGAGAACCATTCCGAGCACCGATTTTATCTTTGTTAAATAAACAATGCTCCTACCGCCGTTCTCGCAGCATCGTCCGACTTGTCGACCCATTCTGACAGGAAGTAAGATAAAATCGGTGACGATTTCGGGGCCGTAATATCGGGAATGTTCGCCCGAGGCCCCGAGAACCATTCCGAGTACCGATTTCATTTTTGTTAAATAAACTATGCTCCAATCGTCTTTCTCCCTGCATCTTTAGACTTCTCGCCCCATTCTGACCGGAAGTAAGATAAAATCGGAGACGAATTCCGGGCAGTTTTATCGGGAATATTCGCTCGAGGCCCCGAGAACCATTCCGAGCACCGATTTTATCTTTGTTAAATAAACAATTTTCCTACTGTCGTTCTCGCAGCATCGTCAGACTTCTCGACCCATTCACACCGGAAGTAAGATAAAATCGGAGACGAATTCGGGGCAGTATTATCGGGAATGTTCGCTCGAGGCCGCGAGAACCATTCCGAGCACCGATTTTTTCTTTGTTAAATAAACAATTTTCCTACCATCGTTCTCGCAGCATCGTCAGACTTCTCGCCCCATTTTGACCGGAAGTAAGATAAAATCGGAGACGAATTCGGGGCAGTATTATCGGGAATGTTCGCTCGAGGCCCCGAGAACCATTCCGAGCACCGATTTTATCTTTGTTAAATAAACAATGCTCCGACCGTCGTTCTCGCTGCATCGTCAGACTTCTCGACCCATTCTGACCGGAAGTAAGATGAAATCGGTGACGATTTCGGGGCCGTAATATCGGGAATGTTCGCTCGAGGCCCCGAGAACCATTCCAAGCACCGATTTTATCTTTGTTAAATAAACAATGCTCCAATCGTCGTTCTCGCTGCATCTTTAGACTTCTCGCCCCATTCTGACCGGAAGTTAAATAAAATCGGAGACGAATTCGGGGCAGTAATATCGGGAATGTTCGCTGGATGCCCCGAGAACCATTCCGAGCACCGATTTTATCTTTGTCAAATAAACAATGCCCCTACCGTCGTTCTCGCACCATGGTCAGAATGCTCGAGCCATTCTGACCGGAAGTAAGATAAAATCAGAGACTATTTCGGGGCAGTAATATCGTGAATTTCCGATCGAGGCCCCAAAAACTATTCCGAGCACCGCTTTTATCTTTGTTAAATAAACAATGCTCCAATAGTCGTTCTCGCTGCATCTTTAGACTTCTCGCCCCATTATGATCGGAAGTAAGATAAAATCGGAGACGAATTCGGGGCAGTATTATCGGGAATGTTCGCTCGAGGCCCCGAGAACCATTCCGAGCACCGATTTTATCTTTGTTAAATAAACAATGCTCCTACCGCCGTTCTCGCAACACCGTCAGACTTGTCGACCCATTCTGACCGGAAGTAAGATAAAATCGGAGAAGATTTCGGGGCAGTAATATCGGGAATATTCGCTCGAGGCCCCGAGAACCATTCCGAGCACCGATTTTATCTTTGTTAAATAAACAATGCTCCTACCGCCGTTCTCGCAGCATCGTCCGACTTGTCGACCCATTCTGACCGGAAGTAAGATAAAATCGGTGACGATTTCGGGGCCGTAATATCGGGAATGTTCGCCCGAGGCCCCGAGAACCATTCCGAGCACCGATTTTATTTTTGTTAAATAAACTATGCTCCAATCGTCTTTCTCCCTGCATCTTTAGACTTCTCGCCCCATTCTGACCGGAAGTAAGATAAAATCGGAGACGAATTCCGGGCAGTTTTATCGGGAATATTCGCTCGAGGCCCCGAGAACCATTCCGAGCACCGATTTTATCTTTGTTAAATAAACAATTTTCCTACTGTCGTTCTCGCAGCATCGTCAGACTTCTCGACCCATTCACACCGGAAGTAAGATAAAATCGGAGACGAATTCGGGGCAGTATTATCGGGAATGTTCGCTCGAGGCCGCGAGAACCATTCCGAGCACCGATTTTTTCTTTGTTAAATAAACAATTTTCCTACCATCGATCTCGCAGCATCGTCAGACTTCTCGCCCCATTCTGACCGGAAGTAAGATAAAATCGGAGACGAATTCGGGGCAGTATTATCGGGAACGTTCGCTCGAGACCTCGAGAACCATTCCGAGCACCGATTTTATCTTTATTAAATAAGCAATGCTCCTACCGCCGTTCTCGCAGCATCGTCAGACTTATCGACCCATTCTGACCGGAAGTAAGATAAAATCGGAGACGATTTCGGGGCAGTAATATCGGGAATGTTCGCTCGAGGCACCGAGAACCATTGCGAGCACCGATTTTATCTTTGTTAAATAAACAATGCTCCGACCGTCGTTCTCGCTGCATCGTCAGACTTCTCGACCCATTCTGACCGGAAGTAAGATAAAATCGGTGACGATTTCGGGGCCGTAATATCGGGAATGTTCGCTCGAGGCCCCGAGAACCATTCCGAGCACCGATTTTATCTGTGTTAAATAAACAATGCTCCAATCGTCGTTCTCGCTGCATCTTTAAACTTCTCGCCCCATTCTGACCGGAAGTAAAATAAAATCGGAGACGAATTCGGGGCAGTAATATCGGAAATGTTCGCTCGATGCCCCGAGAACCATTCCGAGCACCGATTTTATCTTTGTTTAATAAACAATGCCCCTACCGTCGTACTCGCACCATGGTCAGAATGCTCCAGCCATTCTGACCGGAAGTAAGATAAAATCAGGGACTATTTCGGGGCAGTAATATCGGGAATTTCCGATCGAGGCCCCAAAAACTATTCCGAGCACCGCTTTTATCTTTGTTAAATTAACAATTCTCCAATCGTCGTTCTCGCTGCATCTTTAGACTTCTCGCCCCATTCTGACCGGAAGTAAGATAAAATCGGAGACGACTTCGGGGCAGTATTATCGGGAATGTTCGCTCGAGGCCCCGAGAACCATTCCGAGCACCGATTTTATCTTTGTTAAATAAACAATGCTCCTACCGCCGTTCTCGCAGCATCGTCAGACTTGTCGACCCATTCTGACCGGAAGTAAGATGAAATCGGTGACGATTTCGGGGCCGTAATATCGGGAATGTTCGCTCGAGGCCCCGAGAACCATTCCGAGCACCGATTTTATCTTTGTTAAATAAACAATGCTCCGACCGTCGTTCTCGCTGCATCGTCAGACTTCTCGACCCATTCTGACCGGAAGTAAGATGAAATCGGTGACGATTTCGGGGCCGTAATATCGGGAATGTTCGCTCGAGGCCCCGAGAACCATTCCGAGCACCGATTTTATCTTTGTTAAATAAACAATGCTCCAATCGTCGTTCTCGCTGCATCTTTAGACTTCTCGCCCCATTCTGACCGGAAGTAAAATAAAATCGGAGACGAATTCGGGGCAGTAATATCGGGAATGGTCGCTCGATGCCCCGAGAACCATTCGGAGCACCGATTTTATCTTTGTTAAATAAACAATTTTCCTACTGTCGTTCTCGCAGCATCGTCAGACTTCTCGACCCATTCACACCGGAAGTAAGATAAAATCGGAGACGAATTCGGGGCAGTATTATCGGGAATGTTCGCTCGAGGCCCCGAGAACCATTCCGAGCACCGATTTTATCTTTGATAAATAAACAATGCTCCGACCGTCGTTCTCGCTGCATCGTCAGACTTCTCGACCCATTCTGACCGGAAGTAAGATGAAATCGGTGACGATTTCGGGGCCGTAATATCGGGAATGTTCGCTCGAGGCCCCGAGAACCATTCCAAGCACCGATTTTATCTTTGTTAAATAAACAATGCTCCAATCGTCGTTCTCGCTGCATCTTTAGACTTCTCGCCCCATTCTGACCGGAAGTTAAATAAAATCGGAGACGAATTCGGGGCAGTAATATCGGGAATGTTCGCTGGATGCCCCGAGAACCATTCCGAGCACCGATTTTATCTTTGTCAAATAAACAATGCCCCTACCGTCGTTCTCGCACCATGGTCAGAATGCTCGAGCCATTCTGACCGGAAGTAAGATAAAATCAGAGACTATTTCGGGGCAGTAATATCGTGAATTTCCGATCGAGGCCCCAAAAACTATTCCGAGCACCGCTTTTATCTTTGTTAAATAAACAATGCTCCAATAGTCGTTCTCGCTGCATCTTTAGACTTCTCGCCCCATTATGATCGGAAGTAAGATAAAATCGGAGACGAATTCGGGGCAGTATTATCGGGAATGTTCGCTCGAGGCCCCGAGAACCATTCCGAGCACCGATTTTATCTTTGTTAAATAAACAATGCTCCTACCGCCGTTCTCGCAACACCGTCAGACTTGTCGACCCATTCTGACCGGAAGTAAGATAAAATCGGAGAAGATTTCGGGGCAGTAATATCGGGAATATTCGCTCGAGGCCCCGAGAACCATTCCGAGCACCGATTTTATCTTTGTTAAATAAACAATGCTCCTACCGCCGTTCTCGCAGCATCGTCCGACTTGTCGACCCATTCTGACCGGAAGTAAGATAAAATCGGTGACGATTTCGGGGCCGTAATATCGGGAATGTTCGCCCGAGGCCCCGAGAACCATTCCGAGCACCGATTTTATTTTTGTTAAATAAACTATGCTCCAATCGTCTTTCTCCCTGCATCTTTAGACTTCTCGCCCCATTCTGACCGGAAGTAAGATAAAATCGGAGACGAATTCCGGGCAGTTTTATCGGGAATATTCGCTCGAGGCCCCGAGAACCATTCCGAGCACCGATTTTATCTTTGTTAAATAAACAATTTTCCTACTGTCGTTCTCGCAGCATCGTCAGACTTCTCGACCCATTCACACCGGAAGTAAGATAAAATCGGAGACGAATTCGGGGCAGTATTATCGGGAATGTTCGCTCGAGGCCGCGAGAACCATTCCGAGCACCGATTTTTTCTTTGTTAAATAAACAATTTTCCTACCATCGTTCTCGCAGCATCGTCAGACTTCTCGCCCCATTCTGACCGGAAGTAAGATAAAATCGGAGACGAATTCGGGGCAGTATTATCGGGAACGTTCGCTCGAGACCTCGAGAACCATTCCGAGCACCGATTTTATCTTTATTAAATAAGCAATGCTCCTACCGCCGTTCTCGCAGCATCGTCAGACTTATCGACCCATTCTGACCGGAAGTAAGATAAAATCGGAGACGATTTCGGGGCAGTAATATCGGGAATGTTCGCTCGAGGCACCGAGAACCATTGCGAGCACCGATTTTATCTTTGTTAAATAAACAATGCTCCGACCGTCGTTCTCGCTGCATCGTCAGACTTCTCGACCCATTCTGACCGGAAGTAAGATAAAATCGGTGACGATTTCGGGGCCGTAATATCGGGAATGTTCGCTCGAGGCCCCGAGAACCATTCCGAGCACCGATTTTATCTGTGTTAAATAAACAATGCTCCAATCGTCGTTCTCGCTGCATCTTTAAACTTCTCGCCCCATTCTGACCGGAAGTAAGATAAAATCGGAGACGAATTCGGGGCAGTAATATCGGAAATGTTCGCTCGATGCCCCGAGAACCATTCCGAGCACCGATTTTATCTTTGTTTAATAAACAATGCCCCTACCGTCGTACTCGCACCATGGTCAGAATGCTCCAGCCATTCTGACCGGAAGTAAGATAAAATCAGGGACTATTTCGGGGCAGTAATATCGGGAATTTCCGATCGAGGCCCCAAAAACTATTCCGAGCACCGCTTTTATCTTTGTTAAATTAACAATTCTCCAATCGTCGTTCTCGCTGCATCTTTAGACTTCTCGCCCCATTCTGACCGGAAGTAAGATAAAATCGGAGACGACTTCGGGGCAGTATTATCGGGAATGTTCGCTCGAGGCCCCGAGAACCATTCCGAGCACCGATTTTATCTTTGTTAAATAAACAATGCTCCTACCGCCGTTCTCGCAGCATCGTCCGACTTGTCGACCCATTCTGACCGGAAGTAAGATGAAATCGGTGACGATTTCGGGGCCGTAATATCGGGAATGTTCGCTCGAGGCCCCGAGAACCATTCCGAGCACCGATTTTATCTTTGTTAAATAAACAATGCTCCGACCGTCGTTCTCGCTGCATCGTCAGACTTCTCGACCCATTCTGACCGGAAGTAAGATGAAATCGGTGACGATTTCGGGGCCGTAATATCGGCAATGTTCGCTCGAGGCCCCGAGAACCATTCCGAGCACCGATTTTATCTTTGTTAAATAAACAATGCTCCAATCGTCGTTCTCGCTGCATCTTTAGACTTCTCGCCCCATTCTGACCGGAAGTAAAATAAAATCGGAGACGAATTCGGGGCAGTAATATCGGGAATGGTCGCTCGATGCCCCGAGAACCATGCCGAGCACCGATTTTATCTTTGTTAAATAAACAATTTTCCTACTGTCGTTCTCGCAGCATCGTCAGACTTCTCGACCCATTCACACCGGAAGTAAGATAAAATCGGAGACGAATTCGGGGCAGTATTATCGGGAATGTTCGCTCGAGGCCCCGAGAACCATTCCGAGCACCGATTTTTTCTTTGTTCAATAAACAATTTTCCTACTATCGTTCTCGCAGCATCGTCAGACTTCTCGCCCCATTCTGACCGGAAGTAAGATAAAATCGGAAACGAATTCGGGGCAGTATTATCGGGAACGTACGCTCGAGACCTCGAGAACCATTCCGAGCACCGATTTTATCTTTGTTAAATAAGCAATGCTCCTACCGCCGTTCTCGCAGCATCGTCAGACTTGTCGACCCATTCTGACCGGAAGTAAGATAAAATCGGAGACGATTTCGGGGCCTTAATATCGGGAATATTCGCTCGAGGCACCGAGAACCATTCCGAGCACCGATTTTATCTTTGTTAAATAAACAATGCTCCGACCGTCGTTCTCGCTGCATCGTCAGACTTCTCGACCCATTCTGACCGGAAGTAAGATAAAATCGGTGACGATTTTGGGGCCGTAATATCGGGAATGTTCGCTCGAGGCCCCGAGAACCATTCCGAGCACCGATTTTATTTTTGTTAAATAAACTATGCTCCAATCGTCGTTCTCCCTGCATCTTTAGACTTCTCGCCCCATTCTGACCGGAAGTAAGATAAAATCGGAGACGAATTCGGGGCAGTTTTATCGGGATTGTTCGCTCGAGGCCCCGAGAACCATTCCGAGCACCGATTTTATCTTTGTTAAATAAACACTGCTCCTACCGCCGTTCTCGCAGCATCGTCAGACTTCTCGACCCATTCACACCGGAAGTAAGATGAAATCGGAGACGAATTCGGGGCAGTATTATCGGGAATGTTCGCTCGAGGCCCCGAGAACCATTCCGAGCACCGATTTTATCTTTGTTAAATAAACAATGCTCCGACCGTCGTTCTCGCTGCATCGTCAGACTTCTCGACCCATTCTGACCGGAAGTAAGATAAAATCGGTGACGATTTTGGGGCCGTAACATCGGGAATGTTCGCTCGAGACCCCGAGAACCATTCCGAGCACCGATTTTATTTTTGTTAAATAAACTATGCTCCAATCGTCGTTCTCCCTGCATCTTTAGACTTCTCGCCCCATTCTGACCGGAAGTAAGATAAAATCGGAGACGAATTCGGGGCAGTTTTATCGGGATTGTTCGCTCGAGGCCCCGAGAACCATTCCGAGCACCGATTTTATCTTTGTTAAATAAACACTGCTCCTACCGCCGTTCTCGCAGCATCGTCAGACTTCTCGACCCATTCACACCGGAAGTAAGATGAAATCGGAGACGAATTCGGGGCAGTATTATCGGGAATGTTCGCTCGAGGCCCCGAGAACCATTCCGAGCACCGATTTTATCTTTGTTAAATAAACAATGCTCCTACCGCCGTTCTCGCAGCATCGTCAGACTTGTCGACACATTCTGACCGGAAGTAAGATAAAATCGGAGACGATTTCGGGGCAGTAATATCGGGAATGTTCGCTCGAGGCACCGAGAACCATTCCGAGAACCGATTTTATCTTTGTTAAATAAACAATGCTCCGACCGTCGTTCTCGCTGCATCGTCAGACTTCTCGACCCATTCTGACCGGAAGTAAGATAAAATCGGTGACGATTTCGGGGCCGTAATATCGGGAATGTTCGCCCGAGGCCCCGAGAACCATTCCGAGCACCGATTTTATTTTTGTTAAATAAACTATGCTCCAATCGTCGTTCTCCCTGCATCTTTAGACTTCTTGCCCCATTCTGACCGGAAGTAAGATAAAATCGGAGACGAATTCGGGGCAGTTTTATCGGGAATGTTCGCTCGAGGCCCCGAGAACCATTCCGAGCACCGATTTTATCTTTGTTAAATAAACAATGCTCCTACCGCCGTTCTCGCAGCATCGTCAGACTTCTCGACCCATTCACACCGGAAGTAAGATAAAATCGGAGACGAATTCGGGGCAGTATTATCGGGCATGTTCGCTCGAGGCCCCGAGAACCATTCCGAGCACCGATTTTATCTTTGTAAAATACACAATGCTCCTACCGCCGATCTCGCAGCATCGTCAGACTTCTCGACACATTCACATTGGAAGTAAGATAAAATCGGAGACGAATTCGGGGCAGTATTATCGGGAATGTTCGCTCGAGGCTCCGAGAACCATTCCGAGCACCGATTTTATCTCTGTTAAATAAATAATGCTCCTCCCGCCGTTCTCGCAGCATCGTCAGACTTGTCGACACATTCTGACCGGAAGTAAGATAAAATCGGAGACGATTTCGGGGCAGTAATATCGGGAATGTTCGCTCGAGGCACCGAGAACCATTCCGAGCACCGATTTTATCTTTGTTAAATAAACAATGCTCCGACCGTCGTTCTCGCTGCATCGTCAGACTTCTCGACCCATTCTGACCGGAAGTAAAAGGAAATCGGTGACGATTTCGGGGCCGTAATATCGGGAATGTTCGCTCGAGGCCCCGAGAATCATTCCGAGCACCGATTTTATCTTTGTTAAATAAACAATGCTCCAATCGTCGTTCTCGCTGCATCTTTAGACTTCTCGCCCCATTCTGACCGGAAGTAAGATAAAATCGGAGACGAATTCGGGGCAGTAATATCGGGAATGTTCGCTCGATGCCCCGAGAACAATTCCGAGCACCGATTTTATCCTTATTAAATAAACAATGCCCCTACCGTCGTTCTCGCACCATGGGCAGAATGCTCGAGCCATTCTGACCGGAAGTAAGATAAAATCAGAGACTATTTCGGGGCAGTAATATCGGGAATTTCCGATCGAGGCCCCAAAAACTATTCCGAGCACCGCTTTTATCTTTGTTAAATAAACAATGCTACAATCGTCGTTCTCGCTGCATCTTTAGACTTCTCGCCCCATTCTGATCGGAAGTAAGATAAAATCGGAGACGAATTCGGGGCAGTATTATCGGGAAAGTTCGCTCGAGGCCCCGAGAACCATTCCGAGCACCGATTTTATCTTTGTTAAATAAACAATGCTCCGACCGCCGTTCTCGCACCATCGTCAGACTTGTCGACCCATTCTGACCGGAAGTAAGATAAAATCGGAGACGATTTCGGGGCAGTAATATCGGGAATGTTCGCTCAAGGCCCCGAGAATCATTCCGAGCACCGATTTTATTTTTGTTAAATAAACTATGCTCCAATCGTCGTTCTCCCTGCATCTTTAGACTTCTCGCCCCATTCTGACCGGAAGTAAGATAAAATCGGAGACGAATTCGGGGCAGTTTTATCGGGAATGTTCGCTCGAGGGCCCGAGAACCATTCCGAGCACCGATTTTATCTTTGTTAAATAAACAATTTTCCTACTGTCGTTCTCGCAGCATCGTCAGACTTCTCGACCCATTCACACCGGAAGTAAGATAAAATCGGAGACGAATTCGGGGCAGTATTATCGGGAATGTTCGCTCGAGGCCCCGAGAACCATTCCGAACACCGATTTTTGCTTTGTTAAATAAACAATATTCCTACCGTCGTTCTCGCAGCATCGTCAGACTTCTCGCCCCATTCTGACCGGAAGTAAGATAAAATCGGAGACGAATTCGGGGCAGTATTATCGGGAACGTTCGTTCGAGGCCCCGACAACCATTCCGAGCACCGATTTTATCTTTGTTAAATAAGCAATGCTCCTACCGCCGTTCTCGCAGCATCGTCAGACTTGTCGACCCATTCTGACCGGAAGTAAGATAAAATCGGAAACGATTTCGGGGCAGTAATATCGGGAATGTTCGCTCGAGGCACCGAGAACCATTCCGAGCACCGATTTTATCTTTGTTAAATAAACAATGCTCCGACCGCCGTTCTCGCTGCATCGTCAGACTTCTCGACCCATTCTGACCGGAAGTAAGATAAAATCGGTGACGATTTCGGGGCCGTAATATAGGGAATGTACGCTCGAGGCCCCGAGAACCATTCCGAGCACCGATTTTATCTTTGTTAAATAAACAATGCTCCTACCGCCGTTCTCGCAGCATCGTCAGACTTCTCGACCCATTCACACCGGAAGTAAGATAAATTCGGAGACGAATTCGGGGCAGTATTATCGGGAATGTTCGCTCGAGGCCCCGAGAACCATTCCGAGCACCGATTTTATCTTTGTTAAATAAACAATGCTCCTACCGCCGTTCTCGCAGCATCGTCAGACTTCTCGACCCATTCACACCGGAAGTAAGATAAAATCGGAGACGAATTCGGGGCAGTATTATCGGGAATGTTCGCTCGAGGCCCCGAGAACCATTCCGAGCACCGATTTTATCTTTGTTAAATAAACAATGCTCCAACCGCCGTTCTCGCAGCATCGTCGGACTTGTCGACACATTCTGACCGGAAGTAAGATAAAATCGGAGACGATTTCGGGGCAGTAGTATCGTGATAGTTCGCTCGAGGCACCGAGAACCATTCACACCGGAAGTAAGATAAAATCGGAGACGATTTCGGGGCAGTAATATCGGGAAAGTTCGCTCGAGGCCCCGAGAACCATTCCGAGCACCGATTTTATCTTTGTTAAATAAACAATGCTCCTACCGCCGTTCTCGCAGCATCGTCCGACTTGTCGACCAATTCTGACCGGTAGTAAGATAAAATCGGAGACGAATTCGGGGCAGTATTATCGGGAATGTTCGCTCGAGGCCCCGAGAACCATTCCGAGCACCGATTTTATCTTTGTTAAATAAACAATGCTCCGACCGTCGTTCTCGCTGCATCGTCAGACTTCTCGACCCATTCTGACCGGAAGTAAGATGAAATCGGTGACGATTTCGGGGCCGTAATATCGGGAATGTTCGCTCGAGGCCCCGAGAACCATTCCAAGCACCGATTTTATCTTTGTTAAATAAACAATGCTCCAATCGTCGTTCTCGCTGCATCTTTAGACTTCTCGCCCCATTCTGACCGGAAGTTAAATAAAATCGGAGACGAATTCGGGGCAGTAATATCGGGAATGTTCGCTGGATGCCCCGAGAACCATTCCGAGCACCGATTTTATCTTTGTCAAATAAACAATGCCCCTACCGTCGTTCTCGCACCATGGTCAGAATGCTCGAGCCATTCTGACCGGAAGTAAGATAAAATCAGAGACTATTTCGGGGCAGTAATATCGGGAATTTCCGATCGAGGCCCCAAAAACTATTCCGAGCACCGCTTTTATCTTTGTTAAATAAACAATGCTACAATCGTCGTTCTCGCTGCATCTTTAGACTTCTCGCCCCATTCTGATCGGAAGTAAGATAAAATCGGAGACGAATTCGGGGCAGTATTATCGGGAAAGTTCGCTCGAGGCCCCGAGAACCATTCCGAGCACCGATTTTATCTTTGTTAAATAAACAATGCTCCGACCGCCGTTCTCGCAGCATCGTCAGACTTGTCGACCCATTCTGACCGGAAGTAAGATAAAATCGGAGACGATTTCGGGGCAGTAATATCGGGAATGTTCGCTCGAGGCCCCGAGAATCATTCCGAGCACCGATTTTATTTTTGTTAAATAAACTATGCTCCAATCGTCGTTCTCCCTGCATCTTTAGACTTCTCGCCCCATTCTGACCGGAAGTAAGATAAAATCGGAGACGAATTCGGGGCAGTTTTATCGGGAATGTTCGCTCGAGGGCCCGAGAACCATTCCGAGCACCGATTTTATCTTTGTTAAATAAACAATTTTCCTACTGTCGTTCTCGCAGCATCTTTAGACTTCTCGCCCCATTCTGACCGGAAGTAAGATAAAATCGGAGACGAATTCGGGGCAGTTTTATCGGGAATGTTCGCTCGAGGGCCCGAGAACCATTCCGAGCACCGATTTTATCTTTGTTAAATAAACAATTTTCCTACTGTCGTTCTCGCAGCATCGTCCGACTTGTCGACCAATTCTGACCGGTAGTAAGATAAAATCGGAGACGAATTCGGGGCAGTATTATCGGGAATGTTCGCTCGAGGCCCCGAGAACCATTCCGAGCACCGATTTTATCTTTGTTAAATAAACAATGCTCCGACCGTCGTTCTCGCTGCATCGTCAGACTTCTCGACCCATTCTGACCGGAAGTAAGATGAAATCGGTGACGATTTCGGGGCCGTAATATCGGGAATGTTCGCTCGAGGCCCCGAGAACCATTCCAAGCACCGATTTTATCTTTGTTAAATAAACAATGCTCCAATCGTCGTTCTCGCTGCATCTTTAGACTTCTCGCCCCATTCTGACCGGAAGTTAAATAAAATCGGAGACGAATTCGGGGCAGTAATATCGGGAATGTTCGCTGGATGCCCCGAGAACCATTCCGAGCACCGATTTTATCTTTGTCAAATAAACAATGCCCCTACCGTCGTTCTCGCACCATGGTCAGAATGCTCGAGCCATTCTGACCGGAAGTAAGATAAAATCAGAGACTATTTCGGGGCAGTAATATCGGGAATTTCCGATCGAGGCCCCAAAAACTATTCCGAGCACCGCTTTTATCTTTGTTAAATAAACAATGCTACAATCGTCGTTCTCGCTGCATCTTTAGACTTCTCGCCCCATTCTGATCGGAAGTAAGATAAAATCGGAGACGAATTCGGGGCAGTATTATCGGGAAAGTTCGCTCGAGGCCCCGAGAACCATTCCGAGCACCGATTTTATCTTTGTTAAATAAACAATGCTCCGACCGCCGTTCTCGCAGCATCGTCAGACTTGTCGACCCATTCTGACCGGAAGTAAGATAAAATCGGAGACGATTTCGGGGCAGTAATATCGGGAATGTTCGCTCGAGGCCCCGAGAATCATTCCGAGCACCGATTTTATTTTTGTTAAATAAACTATGCTCCAATCGTCGTTCTCCCTGCATCTTTAGACTTCTCGCCCCATTCTGACCGGAAGTAAGATAAAATCGGAGACGAATTCGGGGCAGTTTTATCGGGAATGTTCGCTCGAGGGCCCGAGAACCATTCCGAGCACCGATTTTATCTTTGTTAAATAAACAATTTTCCTACTGTCGTTCTCGCAGCATCGTCAGACTTCTCGACCCATTCACACCGGAAGTAAGATAAAATCGGAGACGAATTCGGGGCAGTATTATCGGGAATGTTCGCTCGAGGCCCCGAGAACCATTCCGAGCACCGATTTTATCTTTGTTAAATAAACAATGCTCCAACCGCCGTTCTCGCAGCATCGTCGGACTTGTCGACACATTCTGACCGGAAGTAAGATAAAATCGGAGACGATTTCGGGGCAGTAGTATCGTGATAGTTCGCTCGAGGCACCGAGAACCATTCACACCGGAAGTAAGATAAAATCGGAGACGATTTCGGGGCAGTAATATCGGGAAAGTTCGCTCGAGGCCCCGAGAACCATTCCGAGCACCGATTTTATCTTTGTTAAATAAACAATGCTCCTACCGCCGTTCTCGCAGCATCGTCCGACTTGTCGACCAATTCTGACCGGTAGTAAGATAAAATCGGAGACGAATTCGGGGCAGTATTATCGGGAATGTTCGCTCGAGGCCCCGAGAACCATTCCGAGCACCGATTTTATCTTTGTTAAATAAACAATGCTCCGACCGTCGTTCTCGCTGCATCGTCAGACTTCTCGACCCATTCTGACCGGAAGTAAGATGAAATCGGTGACGATTTCGGGGCCGTAATATCGGGAATGTTCGCTCGAGGCCCCGAGAACCATTCCAAGCACCGATTTTATCTTTGTTAAATAAACAATGCTCCAATCGTCGTTCTCGCTGCATCTTTAGACTTCTCGCCCCATTCTGACCGGAAGTTAAATAAAATCGGAGACGAATTCGGGGCAGTAATATCGGGAATGTTCGCTGGATGCCCCGAGAACCATTCCGAGCACCGATTTTATCTTTGTCAAATAAACAATGCCCCTACCGTCGTTCTCGCACCATGGTCAGAATGCTCGAGCCATTCTGACCGGAAGTAAGATAAAATCAGAGACTATTTCGGGGCAGTAATATCGTGAATTTCCGATCGAGGCCCCAAAAACTATTCCGAGCACCGCTTTTATCTTTGTTAAATAAACAATGCTCCAATAGTCGTTCTCGCTGCATCTTTAGACTTCTCGCCCCATTATGATCGGAAGTAAGATAAAATCGGAGACGAATTCGGGGCAGTATTATCGGGAATGTTCGCTCGAGGCCCCGAGAACCATTCCGAGCACCGATTTTATCTTTGTTAAATAAACAATGCTCCTACCGCCGTTCTCGCAACACCGTCAGACTTGTCGACCCATTCTGACCGGAAGTAAGATAAAATCGGAGAAGATTTCGGGGCAGTAATATCGGGAATATTCGCTCGAGGCCCCGAGAACCATTCCGAGCACCGATTTTATCTTTGTTAAATAAACAATGCTCCTACCGCCGTTCTCGCAGCATCGTCCGACTTGTCGACCCATTCTGACCGGAAGTAAGATAAAATCGGTGACGATTTCGGGGCCGTAATATCGGGAATGTTCGCCCGAGGCCCCGAGAACCATTCCGAGCACCGATTTTATTTTTGTTAAATAAACTATGCTCCAATCGTCTTTCTCCCTGCATCTTTAGACTTCTCGCCCCATTCTGACCGGAAGTAAGATAAAATCGGAGACGAATTCCGGGCAGTTTTATCGGGAATATTCGCTCGAGGCCCCGAGAACCATTCCGAGCACCGATTTTATCTTTGTTAAATAAACAATTTTCCTACTGTCGTTCTCGCAGCATCGTCAGACTTCTCGACCCATTCACACCGGAAGTAAGATAAAATCGGAGACGAATTCGGGGCAGTATTATCGGGAATGTTCGCTCGAGGCCGCGAGAACCATTCCGAGCACCGATTTTTTCTTTGTTAAATAAACAATTTTCCTACCATCGATCTCGCAGCATCGTCAGACTTCTCGCCCCATTCTGACCGGAAGTAAGATAAAATCGGAGACGAATTCGGGGCAGTATTATCGGGAACGTTCGCTCGAGACCTCGAGAACCATTCCGAGCACCGATTTTATCTTTATTAAATAAGCAATGCTCCTACCGCCGTTCTCGCAGCATCGTCAGACTTATCGACCCATTCTGACCGGAAGTAAGATAAAATCGGAGACGAGTTCGGGGCAGTAATATCGGGAATGTTCGCTCGAGGCACCGAGAACCATTGCGAGCACCGATTTTATCTTTGTTAAATAAACAATGCTCCGACCGTCGTTCTCGCTGCATCGTCAGACTTCTCGACCCATTCTGACCGGAAGTAAGATAAAATCGGTGACGATTTCGGGGCCGTAATATCGGGAATGTTCGCTCGAGGCCCCGAGAACCATTCCGAGCACCGATTTTATCTGTGTTAAATAAACAATGCTCCAATCGTCGTTCTCGCTGCATCTTTAAACTTCTCGCCCCATTCTGACCGGAAGTAAAATAAAATCGGAGACGAATTCGGGGCAGTAATATCGGAAATGTTCGCTCGATGCCCCGAGAACCATTCCGAGCACCGATTTTATCTTTGTTTAATAAACAATGCCCCTACCGTCGTACTCGCACCATGGTCAGAATGCTCCAGCCATTCTGACCGGAAGTAAGATAAAATCAGGGACTATTTCGGGGCAGTAATATCGGGAATTTCCGATCGAGGCCCCAAAAACTATTCCGAGCACCGCTTTTATCTTTGTTAAATTAACAATTCTCCAATCGTCGTTCTCGCTGCATCTTTAGACTTCTCGCCCCATTCTGACCGGAAGTAAGATAAAATCGGAGACGACTTCGGGGCAGTATTATCGGGAATGTTCGCTCGAGGCCCCGAGAACCATTCCGAGCACCGATTTTATCTTTGTTAAATAAACAATGCTCCTACCGCCGTTCTCGCAGCATCGTCAGACTTGTCGACCCATTCTGACCGGAAGTAAGATGAAATCGGTGACGATTTCGGGGCCGTAATATCGGGAATGTTCGCTCGAGGCCCCGAGAACCATTCCGAGCACCGATTTTATCTTTGTTAAATAAACAATGCTCCGACCGTCGTTCTCGCTGCATCGTCAGACTTCTCGACCCATTCTGACCGGAAGTAAGATGAAATCGGTGACGATTTCGGGGCCGTAATATCGGGAATGTTCGCTCGAGGCCCCGAGAACCATTCCGAGCACCGATTTTATCTTTGTTAAATAAACAATGCTCCAATCGTCGTTCTCGCTGCATCTTTAGACTTCTCGCCCCATTCTGACCGGAAGTAAAATAAAATCGGAGACGAATTCGGGGCAGTAATATCGGGAATGGTCGCTCGATGCCCCGAGAACCATTCGGAGCACCGATTTTATCTTTGTTAAATAAACAATTTTCCTACTGTCGTTCTCGCAGCATCGTCAGACTTCTCGACCCATTCACACCGGAAGTAAGATAAAATCGGAGACGAATTCGGGGCAGTATTATCGGGAATGTTCGCTCGAGGCCCCGAGAACCATTCCGAGCACCGATTTTATCTTTGTTAAATAAACAATGCTCCGACCGTCGTTCTCGCTGCATCGTCAGACTTCTCGACCCATTCTGACCGGAAGTAAGATGAAATCGGTGACGATTTCGGGGCCGTAATATCGGGAATGTTCGCTCGAGGCCCCGAGAACCATTCCAAGCACCGATTTTATCTTTGTTAAATAAACAATGCTCCAATCGTCGTTCTCGCTGCATCTTTAGACTTCTCGCCCCATTCTGACCGGAAGTTAAATAAAATCGGAGACGAATTCGGGGCAGTAATATCGGGAATGTTCGCTGGATGCCCCGAGAACCATTCCGAGCACCGATTTTATCTTTGTCAAATAAACAATGCCCCTACCGTCGTTCTCGCACCATGGTCAGAATGCTCGAGCCATTCTGACCGGAAGTAAGATAAAATCAGAGACTATTTCGGGGCAGTAATATCGTGAATTTCCGATCGAGGCCCCAAAAACTATTCCGAGCACCGCTTTTATCTTTGTTAAATAAACAATGCTCCAATAGTCGTTCTCGCTGCATCTTCAGACTTCTCGCCCCATTATGATCGGAAGTAAGATAAAATCGGAGACGAATTCGGGGCAGTATTATCGGGAATGTTCGCTCGAGGCCCCGAGAACCATTCCGAGCACCGATTTTATCTTTGTTAAATAAACAATGCTCCTACCGCCGTTCTCGCAACACCGTCAGACTTGTCGACCCATTCTGACCGGAAGTAAGATAAAATCGGAGAAGATTTCGGGGCAGTAATATCGGGAATATTCGCTCGAGGCCCCGAGAACCATTCCGAGCACCGATTTTATCTTTGTTAAATAAACAATGCTCCTACCGCCGTTCTCGCAGCATCGTCCGACTTGTCGACCCATTCTGACCGGAAGTAAGATAAAATCGGTGACGATTTCGGGGCCGTAATATCGGGAATGTTCGCCCGAGGCCCCGAGAACCATTCCGAGCACCGATTTTATTTTTGTTAAATAAACTATGCTCCAATCGTCTTTCTCCCTGCATCTTTAGACTTCTCGCCCCATTCTGACCGGAAGTAAGATAAAATCGGAGACGAATTCCGGGCAGTTTTATCGGGAATATTCGCTCGAGGCCCCGAGAACCATTCCGAGCACCGATTTTATCTTTGTTAAATAAACAATTTTCCTACTGTCGTTCTCGCAGCATCGTCAGACTTCTCGACCCATTCACACCGGAAGTAAGATAAAATCGGAGACGAATTCGGGGCAGTATTATCGGGAATGTTCGCTCGAGGCCGCGAGAACCATTCCGAGCACCGATTTTTTCTTTGTTAAATAAACAATTTTCCTACCATCGTTCTCGCAGCATCGTCAGACTTCTCGCCCCATTCTGACCGGAAGTAAGATAAAATCGGAGACGAATTCGGGGCAGTATTATCGGGAACGTTCGCTCGAGACCTCGAGAACCATTCCGAGCACCGATTTTATCTTTATTAAATAAGCAATGCTCCTACCGCCGTTCTCGCAGCATCGTCAGACTTATCGACCCATTCTGACCGGAAGTAAGATAAAATCGGAGACGATTTCGGGGCAGTAATATCGGGAATGTTCGCTCGAGGCACCGAGAACCATTGCGAGCACCGATTTTATCTTTGTTAAATAAACAATGCTCCGACCGTCGTTCTCGCTGCATCGTCAGACTTCTCGACCCATTCTGACCGGAAGTAAGATAAAATCGGTGACGATTTCGGGGCCGTAATATCGGGAATGTTCGCTCGAGGCCCCGAGAACCATTCCGAGCACCGATTTTATCTGTGTTAAATAAACAATGCTCCAATCGTCGTTCTCGCTGCATCTTTAAACTTCTCGCCCCATTCTGACCGGAAGTAAGATAAAATCGGAGACGAATTCGGGGCAGTAATATCGGAAATGTTCGCTCGATGCCCCGAGAACCATTCCGAGCACCGATTTTATCTTTGTTTAATAAACAATGCCCCTACCGTCGTACTCGCACCATGGTCAGAATGCTCCAGCCATTCTGACCGGAAGTAAGATAAAATCAGGGACTATTTCGGGGCAGTAATATCGGGAATTTCCGATCGAGGCCCCAAAAACTATTCCGAGCACCGCTTTTATCTTTGTTAAATTAACAATTCTCCAATCGTCGTTCTCGCTGCATCTTTAGACTTCTCGCCCCATTCTGACCGGAAGTAAGATAAAATCGGAGACGACTTCGGGGCAGTATTATCGGGAATGTTCGCTCGAGGCCCCGAGAACCATTCCGAGCACCGATTTTATCTTTGTTAAATAAACAATGCTCCTACCGCCGTTCTCGCAGCATCGTCAGACTTGTCGACCCATTCTGACCGGAAGTAAGATGAAATCGGTGACGATTTCGGGGCCGTAATATCGGGAATGTTCGCTCGAGGCCCCGAGAACCATTCCGAGCACCGATTTTATCTTTGTTAAATAAACAATGCTCCGACCGTCGTTCTCGCTGCATCGTCAGACTTCTCGACCCATTCACACCGGAAGTAAGATAAAATCGGAGACGAATTCGGGGCAGTATTATCGGGAATGTTCGCTCGAGGCCGCGAGAACCATTCCGAGCACCGATTTTTTCTTTGTTAAATAAACAATTTTCCTACCATCGTTCTCGCAGCATCGTCAGACTTCTCGCCCCATTCTGACCGGAAGTAAGATAAAATCGGAGACGAATTCGGGGCAGTATTATCGGGAACGTTCGCTCGAGACCTCGAGAACCATTCCGAGCACCGATTTTATCTTTATTAAATAAGCAATGCTCCTACCGCCGTTCTCGCAGCATCGTCAGACTTATCGACCCATTCTGACCGGAAGTAAGATAAAATCGGAGACGATTTCGGGGCAGTAATATCGGGAATGTTCGCTCGAGGCCCCGAGAACCATTCCGAGCACCGATTTTATCTGTGTTAAATAAACAATGCTCCAATCGTCGTTCTCGCTGCATCTTTAAACTTCTCGCCCCATTCTGACCGGAAGTAAGATAAAATCGGAGACGAATTCGGGGCAGTAATATCGGAAATGTTCGCTCGATGCCCCGAGAACCATTCCGAGCACCGATTTTATCTTTGTTTAATAAACAATGCCCCTACCGTCGAACTCGCACCATGGTCAGAATGCTCCAGCCATTCTGACCGGAAGTAAGATAAAATCAGGGACGATTTCGGGGCCGTAATATCGGCAATGTTCGCTCGAGGCCCCGAGAACCATTCCGAGCACCGATTTTATCTTTGTGAAATAAACAATGCTCCAATCGTCGTTCTCGCTGCATCTTTAGACTTCTCGCCCCATTCTGACCGGAAGTAAAATAAAATCGGAGACGAATTCGGGGCAGTAATATCGGGAATGGTCGCTCGATGCCCCGAGAACCATGCCGAGCACCGATTTTATCTTTGTTAAATAAACAATTTTCCTACTGTCGTTCTCGCAGCATCGTCAGACTTCTCGACCCATTCACACCGGAAGTAAGATAAAATCGGAGACGAATTCGGGGCAGTATTATCGGGAATGTTCGCTCGAGGCCCCGAGAACCATTCCGAGCACCGATTTTTTCTTTGTTCAATAAACAATTTTCCTACTATCGTTCTCGCAGCATCGTCAGACTTCTCGCCCCATTCTGACCGGAAGTAAGATAAAATCGGAAACGAATTCGGGGCAGTATTATCGGGAACGTACGCTCGAGACCTCGAGAACCATTCCGAGCACCGATTTTATCTTTGTTAAATAAGCAATGCTCCTACCGCCGTTCTCGCAGCATCGTCAGACTTGTCGACCCATTCTGACCGGAAGTAAGATAAAATCGGAGACGATTTCGGGGCCTTAATATCGGGAATATTCGCTCGAGGCACCGAGAACCATTCCGAGCACCGATTTTATCTTTGTTAAATAAACAATGCTCCGACCGTCGTTCTCGCTGCATCGTCAGACTTCTCGACCCATTCTGACCGGAAGTAAGATAAAATCGGTGACGATTTTGGGGCCGTAATATCGGGAATGTTCGCTCGAGGCCCCGAGAACCATTCCGAGCACCGATTTTATTTTTGTTAAATAAACTATGCTCCAATCGTCGTTCTCCCTGCATCTTTAGACTTCTCGCCCCATTCTGACCGGAAGTAAGATAAAATCGGAGACGAATTCGGGGCAGTTTTATCGGGATTGTTCGCTCGAGGCCCCGAGAACCATTCCGAGCACCGATTTTATCTTTGTTAAATAAACACTGCTCCTACCGCCGTTCTCGCAGCATCGTCAGACTTCTCGACCCATTCACACCGGAAGTAAGATGAAATCGGAGACGAATTCGGGGCAGTATTATCGGGAATGTTCGCTCGAGGCCCCGAGAACCATTCCGAGCACCGATTTTATCTTTGTTAAATAAACAATGCTCCGACCGTCGTTCTCGCTGCATCGTCAGACTTCTCGACCCATTCTGACCGGAAGTAAGATAAAATCGGTGATGATTTTGGGGCCGTAATATCGGGAATGTTCGCTCGAGACCCCGAGAACCATTCCGAGCACCGATTTTATTTTTGTTAAATAAACTATGCTCCAATCGTCGTTCTCCCTGCATCTTTAGACTTCTCGCCCCATTCTGACCGGAAGTAAGATAAAATCGGAGACGAATTCGGGGCAGTTTTATCGGGATTGTTCGCTCGAGGCCCCGAGAACCATTCCGAGCACCGATTTTATCTTTGTTAAATAAACACTGCTCCTACCGCCGTTCTCGCAGCATCGTCAGACTTCTCGACCCATTCACACCGGAAGTAAGATGAAATCGGAGACGAATTCGGGGCAGTATTATCGGGAATGTTCGCTCGAGGCTCCGAGAACCATTCCGAGCACCGATTTTATCTCTGTTAAATAAATAATGCTCCTCCCGCCGTTCTCGCAGCATCGTCAGACTTGTCGACACATTCTGACCGGAAGTAAGATAAAATCGGAGACGATTTCGGGGCAGTAATATCGGGAATGTTCGCTCGAGGCACCGAGAACCATTCCGAGCACCGATTTTATCTTTGTTAAATAAACAATGCTCCGACCGTCGTTCTCGCTGCATCGTCAGACTTCTCGACCCATTCTGACCGGAAGTAAAAGGAAATCGGTGACGATTTCGGGGCCGTAATATCGGGAATGTTCGCTCGAGGCCCCGAGAATCATTCCGAGCACCGATTTTATCTTTGTTAAATAAACAATGCTCCAATCGTCGTTCTCGCTGCATCTTTAGACTTCTCGCCCCATTCTGACCGGAAGTAAGATAAAATCGGAGACGAATTCGGGGCAGTAATATCGGGAATGTTCGCTCGATGCCCCGAGAACAATTCCGAGCACCGATTTTATCCTTATTAAATAAACAATGCCCCTACCGTCGTTCTCGCACCATGGTCAGAATGCTCGAGCCATTCTGACCGGAAGTAAGATAAAATCAGAGACTATTTCGGGGCAGTAATATCGGGAATTTCCGATCGAGGCCCCAAAAACTATTCCGAGCACCGCTTTTATCTTTGTTAAATAAACAATGCTACAATCGTCGTTCTCGCTGCATCTTTAGACTTCTCGCCCCATTCTGATCGGAAGTAAGATAAAATCGGAGACGAATTCGGGGCAGTATTATCGGGAAAGTTCGCTCGAGGCCCCGAGAACCATTCCGAGCACCGATTTTATCTTTGTTAAATAAACAATGCTCCGACCGCCGTTCTCGCAGCATCGTCAGACTTGTCGACCCATTCTGACCGGAAGTAAGATAAAATCGGAGACGATTTCGGGGCAGTAATATCGGGAATGTTCGCTCGAGGCCCCGAGAATCATTCCGAGCACCGATTTTATTTTTGTTAAATAAACTATGCTCCAATCGTCGTTCTCCCTGCATCTTTAGACTTCTCGCCCCATTCTGACCGGAAGTAAGATAAAATCGGAGACGAATTCGGGGCAGTTTTATCGGGAATGTTCGCTCGAGGGCCCGAGAACCATTCCGAGCACCGATTTTATCTTTGTTAAATAAACAATTTTCCTACTGTCGTTCTCGCAGCATCGTCAGACTTCTCGACCCATTCACACCGGAAGTAAGATAAAATCGGAGACGAATTCGGGGCAGTATTATCGGGAATGTTCGCTCGAGGCCCCGAGAACCATTCCGAACACCGATTTTTGCTTTGTTAAATAAACAATATTCCTACCGTCGTTCTCGCAGCATCGTCAGACTTCTCGCCCCATTCTGACCGGAAGTAAGATAAAATCGGAGACGAATTCGGGGCAGTATTATCGGGAACGTTCGTTCGAGGCCCCGACAACCATTCCGAGCACCGATTTTATCTTTGTTAAATAAGCAATGCTCCTACCGCCGTTCTCGCAGCATCGTCAGACTTGTCGACCCATTCTGACCGGAAGTAAGATAAAATCGGAAACGATTTCGGGGCAGTAATATCGGGAATGTTCGCTCGAGGCACCGAGAACCATTCCGAGCACCGATTTTATCTTTGTTAAATAAACAATGCTCCGACCGCCGTTCTCGCTGCATCGTCAGACTTCTCGACCCATTCTGACCGGAAGTAAGATAAAATCGGTGACGATTTCGGGGCCGTAATATAGGGAATGTACGCTCGAGGCCCCGAGAACCATTCCGAGCACCGATTTTATCTTTGTTAAATAAACAATGCTCCTACCGCCGTTCTCGCAGCATCGTCAGACTTCTCGACCCATTCACACCGGAAGTAAGATAAATTCGGAGACGAATTCGGGGCAGTATTATCGGGAATGTTCGCTCGAGGCCCCGAGAACCATTCCGAGCACCGATTTTATCTTTGTTAAATAAACAATGCTCCTACCGCCGTTCTCGCAGCATCGTCAGACTTCTCGACCCATTCACACCGGAAGTAAGATAAAATCGGAGACGAATTCGGGGCAGTATTATCGGGAATGTTCGCTCGAGGCCCCGAGAACCATTCCGAGCACCGATTTTATCTTTGTTAAATAAACAATGCTCCAACCGCCGTTCTCGCAGCATCGTCGGACTTGTCGACACATTCTGACCGGAAGTAAGATAAAATCGGAGACGATTTCGGGGCAGTAGTATCGTGATAGTTCGCTCGAGGCACCGAGAACCATTCACACCGGAAGTAAGATAAAATCGGAGACGATTTCGGGGCAGTAATATCGGGAAAGTTCGCTCGAGGCCCCGAGAACCATTCCGAGCACCGATTTTATCTTTGTTAAATAAACAATGCTCCTACCGCCGTTCTCGCAGCATCGTCCGACTTGTCGACCAATTCTGACCGGTAGTAAGATAAAATCGGAGACGATTTCGGGGCAGTAATATCGGTAATGTTCGTTCGAGGCACCGAGAACCATTCCGAGCACCGATTTTATCTTTGTTAAATAAACAATGCTCCGACCGTCGTTCTCGCTGCATCGTCAGACTTTTCGACCCATTCTGACCGGAACTAAGATAAAATCGGTGACGATTTCGGGGCCGTAATATCGGGAATGTTCGCCCGAGGCCCCGAGAACCATTCCGAGCACCGATTTTATTTTTGTTAAATAAACTATGCTCCAATCGTCGTTCTCCCTGCATCTTTAGACTTCTCGCCCCATTCTGACCGGAAGTATGATAAAATCGGAGACGAATTCCGGGCAGTTTTATCGGGAATGTTCGCTCGAGGCCCCGAGAACCATTCCGAGCACCGATTTTATCTTTGTTAAATAAACAATTTTCCTACTGTCGTTCTCGCAGCATCGTCAGACTTCTCGACCCATTCGCACCGGAAGTAAGATAAAATCGGAGACGAATTCGGGGCAGTATTATCGGGAATGTTCGCTCGAGGCCCCGAGAACCATTCCGAGCACCGATTTTTTCTTTGTTAAATAAACAATTTTCCTACCATCGTTCTCGGAGCATCGTCAGACTTCTCGCCCCATTCTGACCGGAAGTAAGATAAAATCGGAGACGAATTCGGGGCAGTATTATCGGGAACGTTCGCTCGAGACCTCGAGAACCATTCCGAGCACCGATTTTATCTTTGTTAAATAAGCAATGCTCCTACCGCCGTTCTCGCAGCATCGTCAGACTTGTCGACCCATTCTGACCGGAAGTAAGATAAAATCGGAGACGATTTCGGGGCAGTAATATCGGGAATGTTCGCTCGAGACACCGAGAACCATTCCGAGCACCGATTTTATCTTTGTTAAATAAACAATGCTCCGACCGACGTTCTCGCTGCATCGTCAGACTTCTCGACCCATTGTGACCGGAAGTAAGATAAAATCGGTGACGATTTCGGGGCCGTAATATCGGGAATGTACGCTCGAGGCCCCGAGAACCATTCCGAGCACCGATTTTATCTTTGTTAAATAAACAATGCTCCTACCGCCGTTCTCGCAGCATCGTCAGACTTCTCGACCCATTCACACCGGAAGTAAGATAAAATCGGAGACGAATTCGGGGCAGTATTATCGGGAATGTTCGCTCGAGGGCCCGAGAACCATTCCGAGCACCGATTTTATCTTTGCTAAATAAGCAATTTTCCTACTGTCGTTCTCGCAGCATCGTCAGACTTCTCGACCCATTCACACCGGAAGTAAGATAAAATCGGAGACGAATTCGGGGCAGTATTATCGGGAATGTTCGCTCGAGGCCCCGAGAACCATTCCGAGCACCGATTTTTTCTTTGTTAAATAAACAATATTCCTACCGCCGTTCTTGCAGCATCATCAGACTTCTCGCCCCATTCTGACCGGAAGTAAGATAAAATCGGAGACGAATTCGGGGCAGTATTATCGGGAACGTTCGCTCGAGGCCCCGACAACCATTCCGAGCACCGATTTTATCTTTGTTAAATAAGCAATGCTCCTACCGCCGCTCTCGCAGAATAGTCAGACTTGTCGACCCATTCTGACCGGAAGTAAGATAAAATCGGAGACGATTTCGGGGCAGTAGTATCGTGATATTTCGCTCGAGGCACCGAGAACCATTCACACCGGAAGTAAGATAAAATCGGAGACGATTTCGGGGCAGTAATATCGGGAAAGTTCGCTCGAGGCCCCGAGAACCATTCCGAGCACCGATTTTATCTTTGTTAAATAAACAATGCTCCTACCGCCGTTCTCGCAGCATCGTCCGACTTGTCGACCAATTCTGACCGGTAGTAAGATAAAATCGGAGACGATTTCGGGGCAGTAATATCGGTAATGTTCGTTCGAGGCACCGAGAACCATTCCGAGCACCGATTTTATCTTTGTTAAATAAACAATGCTCCGACCGTCGTTCTCGCTGCATCGTCAGACTTTTCGACCCATTCTGACCGGAAGTAAGATAAAATCGGTGACGATTTCGGGGCCGTAATATCGGGAATGTTCGCCCGAGGCCCCGAGAACCATTCCGAGCACCGATTTTATTTTTGTTAAATAAACTATGCTCCAATCGTCTTTCTCCCTGCATCTTTAGACTTCTCGCCCCATTCTGACCGGAAGTATGATAAAATCGGAGACGAATTCCGGGCAGTTTTATCGGGAATGTTCGCTCGAGGCCTCGAGAACCATTCCGAGCACCGATTTTATCTTTGTTAAATAAACAATTTTCCTACTGTCGTTCTCGCAGCATCGTCAGACTTCTCGACCCATTCACACCGGAAGTAAGATAAAATCGGAGACGAATTCGGGGCAGTATTATCGGGAATGTTCGCTCGAGGCCCCGAGAACCATTCCGAGCACCGATTTTTTCTTTGTTAAATAAACAATTTTCCTACCATCGTTCTCGGAGCATCGTCAGACTTCTCGCCCCATTCTGACCGGAAGTAAGATAAAATCGGTGACGAATTCGGGGCAGTATTATCGGGAACGTTCGCTCGAGACCTCGAGAACCATTCCGAGCACCGATTTTATCTTTGTTAAATAAGCAATGCTCCTACCGCCGTTCTCGCAGCATCGTCAGACTTGTCGACCCATTCTGACCGGAAGTAAGATAAAATCGGAGACGATTTCGGGGCAGTAATATCGGGAATGTTCGCTCGAGACACCGAGAACCATTCCGAGCACCGATTTTATCTTTGTTAAATAAACAATGCTCCGACCGACGTTCTCGCTGCATCGTCAGACTTCTCGACCCATTGTGACCGGAAGTAAGATAAAATCGGTGACGATTTCGGGGCCGTAATATCGGGAATGTACGCTCGAGGCCCCGAGAACCATTCCGAGCACCGATTTTATCTTTGTTAAATAAACAATGCTCCTACCGCCGTTCTCGCAGCATCGTCAGACTTCTCGACCCATTCACACCGGAAGTAAGATAAAATCGGAGACGAATTCGGGGCAGTATTATCGGGAATGTTCGCTCGAGGGCCCGAGAACCATTCCGAGCACCGATTTTATCTTTGCTAAATAAGCAATTTTCCTACTGTCGTTCTCGCAGCATCGTCAGACTTCTCGACCCATTCACACCGGAAGTAAGATAAAATCGGAGACGAATTCGGGGCAGTATTATCGGGAATGTTCGCTCGAGGCCCCGAGAACCATTCCGAGCAGCGATTTTTTCTTTGTTAAATAAACAATATTCCTACCGCCGTTCTTGCAGCATCATCAGACTTCTCGCCCCATTCTGACCGGAAGTAAGATAAAATCGGAGACGAATTCGGGGCAGTATTATCGGGAACGTTCGCTCGAGGCCCCGACAACCATTCCGAGCACCGATTTTATCTTTGTTAAATAAGCAATGCTCCTACCGCCGTTCTCGCAGAATAGTCAGACTTGTCGACCCATTCTGACCGGAAGTAAGATAAAATCGGAGACGATTTCGGGGCAGTAATATCGGGAATGTTCGCTCGAGGCCCCGAGAACCATTCCGAGCACCGATTTTATCTTTGTTAAATAAACAATGCTCCTACCGCCGTTCTCGCAGCATCGTCCGACTTGTCGACCCATTCTGACCGGAAGTAAGATAAAATCGGAGACGATTTCGGGGCAGTAATATCGGGAATGTTCGTTCGAGGCACCGAGAACCATTCCGAGCACCGATTTTATCTTTGTTAACTAAACAATGCTCCGACCGTCGTTCTCGCTGCATCGTCAGACTTTTCGACCCATTCTGACCGGAAGTAAGATAAAATCGGAGACGATTTCGGGGCAGTAATATCGGGAATGTTCGCTCGAGGCCCCGAGAACCATTCCGAGCACCGATTTTATCTTTTTTAAATAAACAATTTTCCTACTGTCGTTCTCGCAGCATCGTCAGACTTCTCGACCCATTCACACCGGAAGTAAGATAAAATCGGAGACGAATTCGGGGCAGTATTATCGGGAATGTTCGCTCGAGGCCCCGAGAACCATTCCGAGCACCGATTTTTTCTTTGTTAAATAAACAATTTTCCTACCATCGTTCTCGGAGCATCGTCAGACTTCTCGCCCCATTCTGACCGGAAGTAAGATAAAATCGGAGACGATTTCGGGGCAGTAATATCGGGAATGTTCGTTCGAGGCACCGAGAACCATTCCGAGCACCGATTTTATCTTTGTTAACTAAACAATGCTCCGACCGTCGTTCTCGCTGCATCGTCAGACTTTTCGACCCATTCTGACCGGAAGTAAGATAAAATCGGAGACGATTTCGGGGCAGTAATATCGGGAATGTTCGCTCGAGGCCCCGAGAACCATTCCGAGCACCGATTTTATCTTTTTTAAATAAACAATTTTCCTACTGTCGTTCTCGCAGCATCGTCAGACTTCTCGACCCATTCACACCGGAAGTAAGATAAAATCGGAGACGAATTCGGGGCAGTATTATCGGGAATGTTCGCTCGAGGCCCCGAGAACCATTCCGAGCACCGATTTTTTCTTTGTTAAATAAACAATTTTCCTACCATCGTTCTCGGAGCATCGTCAGACTTCTCGCCCCATTCTGACCGGAAGTAAGATAAAATCGGAGACGAATTTGGGGCAGTATTATCGGGAACGTTCGCTCGAGACCTCGAGAACCATTCCGAGCACCGATTTTATCTTTGTTAAATAAGCAATGCTCCTACCGCCGTTCTCGCAGCATCGTCAGACTTATCGACAAATTCTGACCGGAAGTAAGATAAAATCGGAGACGATTTCGGGGCAGTAATATCGGGAATGTTCGCTCGAGGCACCGAGAACCATTCCGAGCACCGATTTTATCTTTGTTAAATAAACAATGCTCCGACCGTCGTTCTCGCTGCATCGTCAGACTTCTCGACCCATTCTGACCGGAAGTAAGATAAAATCGGTGACGATTTCGGGGCCGTAATATCGGGAATGTTCGCTCGAGGCCCCGAGAACCATTCCGAGCACCGATTTTATCTTTGTTAAATAAACAATGCTCAGACCGTCGTTCTCGCTGCATCGTCAGACTTCTCGACCCATTCTGACCGGAAGTAAGATAAAATCGGTGACGATTTCGGGGCCGTAATATCGGGAATGTTCGCCCGAGGCCCCGAGAACCATTCCGAGCAACGATTTTATTTTTGTTAAATAAACTATGCTCCAATCGTCGTTCTACCTGCATGTTTAGACTTCTCGCCCCATTCTGACCGGAAGTAAGATAAAATCGGAGACGAATTCGGGGCCGTAATATCGGGCATGTTCGCCCGAGGCCCCGAGAACCATTCCGAGCACCGATTTTATCTTTGTTAAATAAACAATGCTCCAATCGTCGTTCTCGCTGCATCTTTAGACTTCTCGCCCCATTCTGACCGGAAGTAAGATAAAATCGGAGACGAATTCGGGGCAGTAATATCGGGAATGTTCGCTCGATGCCCCGAGAACCATTCCGAGCACCGATTTTATCTTTGTTAAATAAACAATGCCCCTACCGTCGTTCTCGCACCATGGTCAGAATGCTCGAGCCATTCTGACCGGAAGTAAGATAAAATCAGAGACTATTTCGGGGCCGTAATATCGAGAATTTCCGATCGAGGCCCCAAAAACTATTCCGAGCACCGCTTTTATCTTTGTTAAATAAACAATGCTCCAATCGTCGTTCTCGCTGCATCTTTAGACTTCTCGCCCCATTCTGATCGGAAGTAAGATAAAATCGGAGACGAATTCGGGGCAGTATTATCGGGAATGTTCGCTCGGGGCCCCGAGAACCATTCCGAGCACCGATTTGATCTTTGATAAATAAACAATGCTCCTACCGCCGTTCTCGCAGCATCGTCAGATTTGTCGACCCATTCTGACCGGAAGTAAGATAAAATCGGAGACGATTTCGGGGCAGTAATAGCGGGAATGGTCGCTCGAGGCACCGAGAACCATTCCGAGCACCGATTTTATCTTTGTTAAATAAACAATGCTCCGACCGTCGTTCTCGCTGCATCCTCAGACTTCTCGACCCATTCTGACCGGAAGTAAGATAAAATCGGTGACGATTTCGGGGCCGTAATATCGGGAATGTTCGCCCGAGGCCCCGAGAACCATTCCGAGCACCGATTTTTTTTTTGTTAAATAAACTATGCTCCAATCGTCGTTCTCCCTGCATCTTTAGACTGCTCGCCCCATTCTGACCGGAAGTAAGATAAAATCGGAGACGAATTCGGGGCAGTTTTATCGGGAATGCTCGCTCGAGGCCCCGAGAACCATTCCGAGCACCGATTTTATCTTTGTTAAATAAACAATTTTCCTACTGTCGTTCTCGCAGCATCGTCAGACTTCTCGACCCATTCACACCGGAAGTAAGATAAAATCGGAGACGAATTCGGGGCAGTATTATCGGGAATGTTCGCTCGAGGCCCCGAGAACCATGCCGAGCACCGATTTTTTCTTTGTTAAATAAACAATTTTCCTACCGTCGTTCTCGCAGCATCGTCAGACTTCTCGCCCCATTCTGACCGGAAGTAAGATAAAATCGGAGACGAATTCGGGGCAGTATTATCGGGAACGTTCGCTCGAGGCCCCGAGAACCATTCCGAGCACCGATTTTATCTTTGTTAAATAAGCAATGCTCCTACCGCCGTTCTCGCAGCATCGTCAGACTTGTCGACCCATTCTGACCGGAAGTAAGATAAAATCGGAGACGATTTCGGGGCAGTAATATCGGGAATGTTCGCTCGAGGCACCGAGAACCATTCCGAGCACCGATTTTATCTTTGTTAAATAAACAATGCTCCCACCGTCGTTCTCGCTGCATCGTCAGACTTCTCGACCCATTCTGACCGGAAGTAAGATAAAATCGGTGACGATTTCGGGGCCGTAATATCGGGAATGTTCGCTCGAGGCCCCGAGAACCATTCCGAGCACCGATTTTATTTTTGTTAAATAAACTATGCTCCAATCGTCGTTCTCCCTGCATCTTTAGACTTCTCGCCCCATTCTGACCGGAAGTAAGATAAAATCGGAGACGAATTCCGAGCAGTTTTATCGGGAATGTTCGCTCGAGGCCCCGAAAACCATTCCGAGCACCGATTTTATCTTTGTTAAATAAACAATTTTCCTACTGTGGTTCTCGCAGCATCGTCAGACTTCTCGGCCCATTCACACAGGAAGTAAGATAAAATCGGAGACGAATTCGGGGCAGTATTATCGGGAATGTTCGCTCGAGGCCCCGAGAACCATTCCGAGCACCGCTTTTATCTTTGTTAAATAAACAATGCTCCAATCGTCGTTCTCGCTGCATCTTTAGACTTCTCGCCCCATTATGATCGGAAGTAAGATAAAATCGGAGACGAATTCGGGGCAGTATTATCGGGAATGTTCGCTCGAGGCCCCGAGAACCATTCCGAGCACCGATTTTATCTTTGTTAAATAAACTATGCTCCTACCGCCGTTCTCGCAACATCGTCAGACTTGTCGACCCATTCTGACCGGAAGTAAGATAAAATCGGAGACGATTTCGGGGCAGTAATATCGGGAATGTTCGCTCGAGGCCCCGAGAACCATTCCGAGCACCGATTTTATCTTTGTTAAATAAACAATGCTCCTACCGCCGTTCTCGCAGCATCGTCAGACTTCTCGACCCATTCTGACCGGAAGTAAGATATAATCGGAGACGATTTCGGGGCAGTAATATCGGGAATGTTCGTTCGAGGCACCGAGAACCATTCCGAGCACCGATTTTATCTTTGTTAAATAAACAATGCTCCGACCGTCGTTCTCGCTGCATCGTCAGACTTTTCGACCCATTCTGACCGGAAGTAAGATAAAATCGGTGACGATTTCGGGGCCGTAATATCGGGAATGTTCGCCCGAGGCCCCGAGAACCATTCCGAGCACCGATTTTTTTTTTGTTAAATAAACTATGCTCCAATCGTCGTTCTCCCTGCATCTTTAGACTGCTCGCCCCATTCTGACCGGAAGTAAGATAAAATCGGAGACGAATTCGGGGCAGTTTTATCGGGAATGCTCGCTCGAGGCCCCGAGAACCATTCCGAGCACCGATTTTATCTTTGTTAAATAAACAATTTTCCTACTGTCGTTCTCGCAGCATCGTCAGACTTCTCGACCCATTCACACCGGAAGTAAGATAAAATCGGAGACGAATTCGGGGCAGTATTATCGGGAATGTTCGCTCGAGGCCCCGAGAACCATTCCGAGCACCGATTTTTTCTTTGTTAAATAAACAATTTTCCTACCGTCGTTCTCGCAGCATCGTCAGACTTCTCGCCCCATTCTGACCGGAAGTAAGATAAAATCGGAGACGAATTCGGGGCAGTATTATCGGGAATGTTCGCTCGAGGCCCCGAGAACCATTCCAAGCACCGATTTTATCTTTGTTAAATAAACAATGCTCCTACCGCCGTTCTCGCAGCATCGTCAGACTTGTCGACAAATTCTGACCGGAAGTAAGATAAAATCGGAGACGATTTCGGGGCAGTAATATCGGGAATGTTCGCTCGAGGCACCGAGAACCATTCCGAGCACCGATTTTATCTTTGTTAAATAAACAATGCTCCGACCGTCGTTCTCGCTGCATCGTCAGACTTCTCGACCCATTCTGTCCGGAAGTAAGATAAAATCGGTGACGATTTCGGGGCCGTAATATCGGGAATTTTCGCCCGAGGCCCCGAGAACCATTCCGAGCAACGATTTTATTTTTGTTAAATAAACTATGCTCCAGTCGTCGTTCTCCCTGCATCTTTAGACTTCTCGCCCCATTCTGACCGGAAGTAAGATAAAATCGGAGACGAATTCGGGGCCGTAATATCGGGCATGTTCGCCCGAGGCCCCGAGAACCATTCCGAGCACCGATTTTATCTTTGTTAAATAAACAATGCTCCAATCGTCGTTCTCGCTGCATCTTTAGACTTCTCGCCCCATTCTGACCGGAAGTAAGATAAAATCGGAGACGAATTCGGGGCAGTAATATCGGGAATGTTCGCTCGATGCCCCGAGAACCATTCCGAGCACCGATATTATCTTTGTTAAATAAACAATGCTCCTACCGCCGTTCTCGCAGCATCGTCAGACTTGTCGACCCATTCTGACCGGAAGTAAGATAAAATCGGAGACGATTTCGGGGCAGTAATATCGGGAATGTTCGCTCGAGGCCCCGAGAACCATTCCGAGCACCGATCTTATCTTTGTTAAATAAACAATGCTCCTACCGCCGTTCTCGCAGCATCGTCAGACTTGTCGACCCATTCTGACCGGAAGTAAGATAAAATCGGAGACGATTTCGGGGCAGTAAAATCGGGAATGTTCGCTCGAGGCACCGAGAACCATTCCGAGCACCGATTTTATCTTTGTTAAATAAACAATGCTCCGACCGTCGTTCTCGCAGCATCGTCAGACTTCTCGCCCCATTCTGACCGGAAGTAAGATAAAATCGGAGACGAATTCGGGGCAGTTTTATCGGGAATGCTCGCTCGAGGCCCCCAAAACCATTCCGAGCACCGATTTTATCATTGTTAAATAAACAATTTTCCTACTGTCGTTCTCGCAGCATCGTCAGACTTCTCGACCCATTCACACCGGAAGTAAGATAAAATCGGAGACGAATTCGGGGCAGTATTATCGGGAATGTTCGCTCGAGGCCCCGAGAACCATTCCGAGCACCGATTTTTTCTTTGTTAAATAAACAATTTTCCTACCGTCGTTCTCGCAGCATCGTCAGACTTCTCGCCCCATTCTGACCGGAAGTAAGATAAAATCGGAGACGAATTCGGGGCAGTATTATCGGGAACGTTCGCTCGAGGCCCCGAGAACCATTCCGAGCACCGATTTTATCTTTGTTAAATAAGCAATGCTCCTACCGCCGTTCTCGCAGCATCGTCAGACTTGTCGACCCATTCTGACCGGAAGTAAGATAAAATCGGAGACGATTTCGGGGCAGTAATATCGGGAATGTTCGCTCGAGGCCCCGAGAACCATTCCGAGCACCGATTTTATTTTTGTTAAATAAACTATGCTCCAATCGTCGTTCTCCCTGCATCTTTAGACTTCTCGCCCCATTCTGACCGGAAGTAAGATAAAATCGGAGACGAATTCGGGGCAGTTTTATCGGGAATATTCGCTCGAGGCCCCGAGAACCATTCCGAGCACCGATTTTATCTTTGTTAAATAAACAATGCTCCTACCACCGTTCTCGCAGCATCGTCAGACTTCTCGACCCATTCACACCGGAAGTAAGATCAAATCGGAGACGAATTCGGGGCAGTATTATCGGGACTGATCACTCGAGGCCCCGAGAACCATTCCGAGCACCGATTTTATCTTTGTTAAATAAACAATGCTCCTCCCGCCGTTCTCGCAGCATCGTCAGACTTGTCGACCCATTCTGACCGGAAGTCAGATAAAATCGGAGACGATTTCGGGGCAGTAAAATCGGGCATGTTCGCTCGAGGCACCGAGAACCATTCCGAGCACCGATTTTATCTTTGTTAAATAAACAATGCTCCGACCGTCGTTCTCGCTGCATCGTCAGACTTTTCGACCCATTCTGACCGGAAGTAAGATTAAATCGGAACCGAATTCGGGGCAGTTTTATCGGGAATGTTTGCTCGAGGCCCCGAGAACCATTCCGAGCACCGATTTTATTTTTGTTAAATAAACTATGCTCCAACCGTCGTTCTCCCTGCATCTTTAGACTTCTCGCCCCATTCTAACCGGAAGTAAGATTAAATCGGAACCGAATTCGGGGCAGTTTTATCGGGAATGTTCGCTCGAGGCCCCGAGAACCATTCCGAGCACCGATTTTATCTTTGTTAAATAAACAATTTTCCAACTGTCGTTCTCGCAGCATCGTCAGACTTCTCGACCCATTCACACCGGAAGTAAGATAAAATCGGAGACGAATTCGGGGCAGTATTATCGGGAATGTTCGCTCGAGGCCCCAAGAACCATTCCAAGCACCGATTTTATCTTTGTTAAATGAACAATGCTCCTACCGCCGTTCTCGCAGCATCGTCAGACTTCTCGACCCAATTACACCGGAAGTAAGATAAAATCGGAGACGAATTCGGGGCAGTATTATCGGGAATGGTCGCTCGAGGCCCCGAGAACCATTCCGAGCACCGATTTTATCTTTGTTAAATAAACAATGCTCCTACCGCCGTTCTCGCAGCATCGTCAGACTTGTCGACCCATTCTGACCGGAAGTAAGATAAAATCGGAGACGATTTCGGGGCAGTAATATCGGGAATGTTCGCTCGAGGCACCGAGAACCATTCCGAGCACCGATTTTATCTTTGTTAAATAAACAATGCTCGGACCGTCGTTCTCGCTGCATCGTCAGACTTCTCGACCCATTCTGACCGGAAGTAAGATAAAATCGGTGACGATTTCGGGGCCGTAATATCGGGAATGTTCGCCCGAGGCCCCGAGAACCATTCCGAGCACCGATTTTATTTTTGTTAAATAAACTATGCTCCAATCGTCGTTCTCCCTGCATCTTTAGACATCTCGCCCCATTCTGACCGGAAGTAAGATAAAATCGGAGACGAATTCGGGGCAGTTTTATCGGGAATGCTCGCTCGAGGCCCCGAGAACCATTCCGAGCACCGATTTTATCTTTGTTAAATAAAGAATTTTCCTACTGTCGTTCTCGCAGCATCGTCAGACTTCTCGACCCATTCACACCGGGAGTAAGATAAAATCGGAGACGAATTCGGGGCAGTATTATCGGGAATGTTCGCTCGAGGGCCCGAGAACCATTCCGAGCACCGATTTTTTCTTTGTTAAATAAACAATTTTCCTACCGTCGTTCTCGCAGCATCGTCAGACTTCTCGCCCCATTCTGACCGGAAGTAAGATAAAATCGGAGACGAATTCGGGGCAGTATTATCGGGAACGTTCGCTCGAGGCCCCGAGAACCATTCCGAGCACCGATTTTATCTTTGTTAATTAAGCAATGGTCCTACCGCCGTTCTCGCAGCATCGTCAGACTTGTCGACCCATTCTGACCGGAAGTAAGATAAAATCGGAGACGATTTCGGGGCAGTAATATCGGGAATGTTCGCTCGAGGCACCGAGAACCATTCCGAGCACCGATTTTATCTTTGTTAAATAAACAATGCTCCGACCGTCGTTCTCGCTGCATCGTCAGACTTCTCGACCCATTCTGACCGGAAGTAAGATAAAATCGGTGACGATTTCGGGGCCTTAATATCGGGAATGTTCGCTCGAGGCCCCGAGAACCGATCCGAGCACCGATTTTATTTTTGTTAAATAAACTATGCTCCAATCGTCGTTCTCCCTGCATCTCTAGACTTCTCGCCCCATTCTGACCGGAAGTAAGATAAAATCGGAGACGAATTCCGGGCAGTTTTATCGGGAATGTTCGCTCGAGGCCCCGAGAACCATTCCGAGCACCGATTTTATCTTTGTTAAATAAACAATTTTCCTACTGTCGTTCTCGCAGCATCGTCAGACTTCTCGACCCATTCACACCGGAAGTAAGATAAAATCGGAGACGAATTCGGGGCAGTATTATCGGAAATGTTCGCTCGAGGCCCCGAGAACCATTCCGAGCACCGATTTTTTCTTTGTTAAATAAACAATTTTCCTACCATCGTTCTCGCAGCATCGTCAGAATTCTCGCCCCATTCTGACCGGAAGTAAGATAAAATCGGAGACGAATTCGGGGCAGTATTATCGGGAACGTTCGCTCGAGACCTCGAGAACCATTCCGAGCACCGATTTTATCTTTGTTAAATAAGCAATGCTCCTACCGCCGTTCTCGCAGCATCGTCAGACTTGTCGACCCATTCTGACCGGAAGTAAGATAAAATCGGAGACGATTTCGGGGCAGTAATATCGGGAATGTTCGCTCGAGGCACCGAGAACCATTCCGAGCACCGATTTTATCTTTGTTAAATAAACAATGCTCCGACCGTCGTTCTCGCTGCATCGTCAGACTTCTCGACCCATTCTGACCGGAAGTAAGATAAAATCGGTGACGATTTCGGGGCCGTAATATCGGGAATGTTCGCTCGAGGCCCCGAGAACCATTCCGAGCACCGATTTTATTTTTGTTAAATAAACTATGCTCCAATCGTCGTTCTCCCTGCATCTTTAGACTTCTCGCCCCATTCTGACCGGAAGTAAGATAAAATCGGAGACGAATTCGGGGCAGTTTTATCGGGAATGTTCGCTCGAGGCCCCAAAAACCATTCCGAGCACCGATTTTATCTTTGTTAAATAAACAATGCTCCTACCGCCGTTCTCGCAACACCGTCAGACTTGTCGACCCATTCTGACCGGAAGTAAGATAAAATCGGAGAAGATTTCGGGGCAGTAATATCGGGAATATTCGCTCGAGGCCCCGAGAACCATTCCGAGCACCGATTTTATCTTTGTTAAATAAACAATGCTCCTACCGCCGTTCTCGCAGCATCGTCCGACTTGTCGACCCATTCTGACCGGAAGTAAGATAAAATCGGTGACGATTTCGGGGCCGTAATATCGGGAATGTTCGCCCGAGTCCCCGAGAACCATTCCGAGCACCGATTTTATTTTTGTTAAATAAACTATGCTCCAATCGTCTTTCTCCCTGCATCTTTAGACTTCTCGCCCCATTCTGACCGGAAGTAAGATAAAATCGGAGACGAATTCCGGGCAGTTTTATCGGGAATATTCGCTCGAGGCCCCGAGAACCATTCCGAGCACCGATTTTATCTTTGTTAAATAAACAATTTTCCTACTGTCGTTCTCGCAGCATCGTCAGACTTCTCGACCCATTCACACCGGAAGTAAGATAAAATCGGAGACGAATTCGGGGCAGTATTATCGGGAATGTTCGCTCGAGGCCCCGAGAACCATTCCGAGCACCGATTTTTTCTTTGTTAAATAAACAATTTTCCTACCATCGTTCTCGCAGCATCGTCAGACTTCTCGCCCCATTCTGACCGGAAGTAAGATAAAATCGGAGACGAATTCGGGGCAGTATTATCGGGAACGTTCGCTCGAGACCTCGAGAACCATTCCGAGCACCGATTTTATCTTTATTAAATAAGCAATGCTCCTACCGCCGTTCTCGCAGCATCGTCAGACTTATCGACCCATTCTGACCGGAAGTAAGATAAAATCGGAGACGATTTCGGGGCAGTAATATCGGGAATGTTCGCTCGAGGCACCGAGAACCATTGCGAGCACCGATTTTATCTTTGTTAAATAAACAATGCTCCGACCGTCGTTCTCGCTGCATCGTCAGACTTCTCGACCCATTCTGACCGGAAGTAAGATAAAATCGGTGACGATTTCGGGGCCGTAATATCGGGAATGTTCGCTCGAGGCCCCGAGAACCAATCCGAGCACCGATTTTATCTGTGTTAAATAAACAATGCTCCAATCGTCGTTCTCGCTGCATCTTTAAACTTCTCGCCCCATTCTGACCGGAAGTAAGATAAAATCGGAGACGAATTCGGGGCAGTAATATCGGAAATGTTCGCTCGATGCCCCGAGAACCATTCCGAGCACCGATTTTATCTTTGTTTAATAAACAATGCCCCTACCGTCGTACTCGCACCATGGTCAGAATGCTCCAGCCATTCTGACCGGAAGTAAGATAAAATCAGGGACTATTTCGGGGCAGTAATATCGGGAATTTCCGATCGAGGCCCCAAAAACTATTCCGAGCACCGCTTTTATCTTTGTTAAATTAACAATTCTCCAATCGTCGTTCTCGCTGCATCTTTAGACTTCTCGCCCCATTCTGACCGGAAGTAAGATAAAATCGGAGACGACTTCGGGGCAGTATTATCGGGAATGTTCGCTCGAGGCCCCGAGAACCATTCCGAGCACCGATTTTATCTTTGTTAAATAAACAATGCTCCTACCGCCGTTCTCGCAGCATCGTCAGACTTGTCGACCCATTCTGACCGGAAGTAAGATGAAATCGGTGACGATTTCGGGGCCGTAATATCGGGAATGTTCGCTCGAGGCCCCGAGAACCATTCCGAGCACCGATTTTATCTTTGTTAAATAAACAATGCTCCGACCGTCGTTCTCGCTGCATCGTCAGACTTCTCGACCCATTCTGACCGGAAGTAAGATGAAATCGGTGACGATTTCGGGGCCGTAATATCGGGAATGTTCGCTCGAGGCCCCGAGAACCATTCCGAGCACCGATTTTATCTTTGTTAAATAAACAATGCTCCAATCGTCGTTCTCGCTGCATCTTTAGACTTCTCGCCCCATTCTGACCGGAAGTAAAATAAAATCGGAGACGAATTCGGGGCAGTAATATCGGGAATGGTCGCTCGATGCCCCGAGAACCATTCCGAGCACCGATTTTATCTTTGTTAAATAAACAATTTTCCTACTGTCGTTCTCGCAGCATCGTCAGACTTCTCGACCCATTCACACCGGAAGTAAGATAAAATCGGAGACGAATTCGGGGCAGTATTATCGGGAATGTTCGCTCGAGGCCCCGAGAACCATTCCGAGCACCGATTTTTTCTTTGTTCAATAAACAATTTTCCTACTATCGTTCTCGCAGCATCGTCAGACTTCTCGCCCCATTCTGACCGGAAGTAAGATAAAATCGGAAACGAATTCGGGGCAGTATTATCGGGAACGTACGCTCGAGACCTCGAGAACCATTCCGAGCACCGATTTTATCTTTGTTAAATAAGCAATGCTCCTACCGCCGTTCTCGCAGCATCGTCAGACTTGTCGACCCATTCTGACCGGAAGTAAGATAAAATCGGAGACGATTTCGGGGCCTTAATATCGGGAATATTCGCTCGAGGCACCGAGAACCATTCCGAGCACCGATTTTATCTTTGTTAAATAAACAATGCTCCGACCGTCGTTCTCGCTGCATCGTCAGACTTCTCGACCCATTCTGACCGGAAGTAAGATAAAATCGGTGACGATTTTGGGGCCGTAATATCGGGAATGTTCGCTCGAGGCCCCGAGAACCATTCCGAGCACCGATTTTATTTTTGTTAAATAAACTATGCTCCAATCGTCGTTCTCCCTGCATCTTTAGACTTCTCGCCCCATTCTGACCGGAAGTAAGATAAAATCGGAGACGAATTCGGGGCAGTAATATCGGGAATGTTCGCTGGATGCCCCGAGAACCATTCCGAGCACCGATTTTATCTTTGTCAAATAAACAATGCCCCTACCGTCGTTCTCGCACCATGGTCAGAATGCTTGAGCCATTCTGACCGGAAGTAAGATAAAATCAGAGACTATTTCGGGGCAGTAATATCGTGAATTTCCGATCGAGGCCCCAAAAACTATTCCGAGCACCGCTTTTATCTTTGTTAAATAAACAATGCTCCAATAGTCGTTCTCGCTGCATCTTTAGACTTCTCGCCCCATTATGATCGGAAGTAAGATAAAATCGGAGACGAATTCGGGGCAGTATTATCGGGAATGTTCGCTCGAGGCCCCGAGAACCATTCCGAGCACCGATTTTATCTTTGTTAAATAAACAATGCTCCTACCGCCGTTCTCGCAACACCGTCAGACTTGTCGACCCATTCTGACCGGAAGTAAGATAAAATCGGAGAAGATTTCGGGGCAGTAATATCGGGAATATTCGCTCGAGGCCCCGAGAACCATTCCGAGCACCGATTTTATCTTTGTTAAATAAACAATGCTCCTACCGCCGTTCTCGCAGCATCGTCCGACTTGTCGACCCATTCTGACCGGAAGTAAGATAAAATCGGTGACGATTTCGGGGCCGTAATATCGGGAATGTTCGCCCGAGTCCCCGAGAACCATTCCGAGCACCGATTTTATTTTTGTTAAATAAACTATGCTCCAATCGTCTTTCTCCCTGCATCTTTAGACTTCTCGCCCCATTCTGACCGGAAGTAAGATAAAATCGGAGACGAATTCCGGGCAGTTTTATCGGGAATATTCGCTCGAGGCCCCGAGAACCATTCCGAGCACCGATTTTATCTTTGTTAAATAAACAATTTTCCTACTGTCGTTCTCGCAGCATCGTCAGACTTCTCGACCCATTCACACCGGAAGTAAGATAAAATCGGAGACGAATTCGGGGCAGTATTATCGGGAATGTTCGCTCGAGGCCCCGAGAACCATTCCGAGCACCGATTTTTTCTTTGTTAAATAAACAATTTTCCTACCATCGTTCTCGCAGCATCGTCAGACTTCTCGCCCCATTCTGACCGGAAGTAAGATAAAATCGGAGACGAATTCGGGGCAGTATTATCGGGAACGTTCGCTCGAGACCTCGAGAACCATTCCGAGCACCGATTTTATCTTTATTAAATAAGCAATGCTCCTACCGCCGTTCTCGCAGCATCGTCAGACTTATCGACCCATTCTGACCGGAAGTAAGATAAAATCGGAGACGATTTCGGGGCAGTAATATCGGGAATGTTCGCTCGAGGCACCGAGAACCATTGCGAGCACCGATTTTATCTTTGTTAAATAAACAATGCTCCGACCGTCGTTCTCGCTGCATCGTCAGACTTCTCGACCCATTCTGACCGGAAGTAAGATAAAATCGGTGACGATTTCGGGGCCGTAATATCGGGAATGTTCGCTCGAGGCCCCGAGAACCATTCCGAGCACCGATTTTATCTGTGTTAAATAAACAATGCTCCAATCGTCGTACTCGCTGCATCTTTAAACTTCTCGCCCCATTCTGACCGGAAGTAAGATAAAATCGGAGACGAATTCGGGGCAGTAATATCGGAAATGTTCGCTCGATGCCCCGAGAACCATTCCGAGCACCGATTTTATCTTTGTTTAATAAACAATGCCCCTACCGTCGTACTCGCACCATGGTCAGAATGCTCCAGCCATTCTGACCGGAAGTAAGATAAAATCAGGGACTATTTCGGGGCAGTAATATCGGGAATTTCCGATCGAGGCCCCAAAAACTATTCCGAGCACCGCTTTTATCTTTGTTAAATTAACAATTCTCCAATCGTCGTTCTCGCTGCATCTTTAGACTTCTCGCCCCATTCTGACCGGAAGTAAGATAAAATCGGAGACGACTTCGGGGCAGTATTATCGGGAATGTTCGCTCGAGGCCCCGAGAACCATTCCGAGCACCGATTTTATCTTTGTTAAATAAACAATGCTCCTACCGCCGTTCTCGCAGCATCGTCAGACTTGTCGACCCATTCTGACCGGAAGTAAGATGAAATCGGTGACGATTTCGGGGCCGTAATATCGGGAATGTTCGCTCGAGGCCCCGAGAACCATTCCGAGCACCGATTTTATCTTTGTTAAATAAACAATGCTCCGACCGTCGTTCTCGCTGCATCGTCAGACTTCTCGACCCATTCTGACCGGAAGTAAGATGAAATCGGTGACGATTTCGGGGCCGTAATATCGGGAATGTTCGCTCGAGGCCCCGAGAACCATTCCGAGCACCGATTTTATCTTTGTTAAATAAACAATGCTCCAATCGTCGTTCTCGCTGCATCTTTAGACTTCTCGCCCCATTCTGACCGGAAGTAAAATAAAATCGGAGACGAATTCGGGGCAGTAATATCGGGAATGGTCGCTCGATGCCCCGAGAACCATTCCGAGCACCGATTTTATCTTTGTTAAATAAACAATTTTCCTACTGTCGTTCTCGCAGCATCGTCAGACTTCTCGACCCATTCACACCGGAAGTAAGATAAAATCGGAGACGAATTCGGGGCAGTATTATCGGGAATGTTCGCTCGAGGCCCCGAGAACCATTCCGAGCACCGATTTTTTCTTTGTTCAATAAACAATTTTCCTACTATCGTTCTCGCAGCATCGTCAGACTTCTCGCCCCATTCTGACCGGAAGTAAGATAAAATCGGAAACGAATTCGGGGCAGTATTATCGGGAACGTACGCTCGAGACCTCGAGAACCATTCCGAGCACCGATTTTATCTTTGTTAAATAAGCAATGCTCCTACCGCCGTTCTCGCAGCATCGTCAGACTTGTCGACCCATTCTGACCGGAAGTAAGATAAAATCGGAGACGATTTCGGGGCCTTAATATCGGGAATATTCGCTCGAGGCACCGAGAACCATTCCGAGCACCGATTTTATCTTTGTTAAATAAACAATGCTCCGACCGTCGTTCTCGCTGCATCGTCAGACTTCTCGACCCATTCTGACCGGAAGTAAGATAAAATCGGTGACGATTTTGGGGCCGTAATATCGGGAATGTTCGCTCGAGGCCCCGAGAACCATTCCGAGCACCGATTTTATTTTTGTTAAATAAACTATGCTCCAATCGTCGTTCTCCCTGCATCTTTAGACTTCTCGCCCCATTCTGACCGGAAGTAAGATAAAATCGGAGACGAATTCGGGGCAGTTTTATCGGGATTGTTCGCTCGAGGCCCCGAGAACCATTCCGAGCACCGATTTTATCTTTGTTAAATAAACACTGCTCCTACCGCCGTTCTCGCAGCATCGTCAGACTTCTCGACCCATTCACACCGGAAGTAAGATGAAATCGGAGACGAATTCGGGGCAGTATTATCGGGAATGTTCGCTCGAGGCCCCGAGAACCATTCCGAGCACCGATTTTTTCTTTGTTCAATAAACAATTTTCCTACTATCGTTCTCGCAGCATCGTCAGACTTCTCGCCCCATTCTGACCGGAAGTAAGATAAAATCGGAAACGAATTCGGGGCAGTATTATCGGGAACGTACGCTCGAGACCTCGAGAACCATTCCGAGCACCGATTTTATCTTTGTTAAATAAGCAATGCTCCTACCGCCGTTCTCGCAGCATCGTCAGACTTGTCGACCCATTCTGACCGGACGTAAGATAAAATCGGAGACGATTTCGGGGCCTTAATATCGGGAATATTCGCTCGAGGCACCGAGAACCATTCCGAGCACCGATTTTATCTTTGTTAAATAAACAATGCTCCGACCGTCGTTCTCGCTGCATCGTCAGACTTCTCGACCCATTCTGACCGGAAGTAAGATAAAATCGGTGACGATTTTGGGGCCGTAATATCGGGAATGTTCGCTCGAGGCCCCGAGAACCATTCCGAGCACCGATTTTATTTTTGTTAAATAAACTATGCTCCAATCGTCGTTCTCCCTGCATCTTTAGACTTCTCGCCCCATTCTGACCGGAAGTAAGATAAAATCGGAGACGAATTCGGGGCAGTTTTATCGGGATTGTTCGCTCGAGGCCCCGAGAACCATTCCGAGCACCGATTTTATCTTTGTTAAATAAACACTGCTCCTACCGCCGTTCTCGCAGCATCGTCAGACTTCTCGACCCATTCACACCGGAAGTAAGATGAAATCGGAGACGAATTCGGGGCAGTATTATCGGGAATGTTCGCTCGAGGCCCCGAGAACCATTCCGAGCACCGATTTTATCTTTGTTAAATAAACAATGCTCCTACCGCCGTTCTCGCAGCATCGTCAGACTTGTCGACACATTCTGACCGGAAGTAAGATAAAATCGGAGACGATTTCGGGGCAGTAATATCGGGAATGTTCGCTCGAGGCACCGAGAACCATTCCGAGAACCGATTTTATCTTTGTTAAATAAACAATGCTCCGACCGTCGTTCTCGCTGCATCGTCAGACTTCTCGACCCATTCTGACCGGAAGTAAGATAAAATCGGTGACGATTTCGGGGCCGTAATATCGGGAATGTTCGCCCGAGGCCCCGAGAACCATTCCGAGCACCGATTTTATTTTTGTTAAATAAACTATGCTCCAATCGTCGTTCTCCCTGCATCTTTAGACTTCTTGCCCCATTCTGACCGGAAGTAAGATAAAATCGGAGACGAATTCGGGGCAGTTTTATCGGGAATGTTCGCTCGAGGCCCCGAGAACCATTCCGAGCACCGATTTTATCTTTGTTAAATAAACAATGCTCCTACCGCCGTTCTCGCAGCATCGTCAGACTTCTCGACCCATTCACACCGGAAGTAAGATAAAATCGGAGACGAATTCGGGGCAGTATTATCGGGCATGTTCGCTCGAGGCCCCGAGAACCATTCCGAGCACCGATTTTATCTTTGTAAAATACACAATGCTCCTACCGCCGATCTCGCAGCATCGTCAGACTTCTCGACACATTCACATTGGAAGTAAGATAAAATCGGAGACGAATTCGGGGCAGTATTATCGGGAATGTTCGCTCGAGGCTCCGAGAACCATTCCGAGCACCGATTTTATCTCTGTTAAATAAATAATGCTCCTCCCGCCGTTCTCGCAGCATCGTCAGACTTGTCGACACATTCTGACCGGAAGTAAGATAAAATCGGAGACGATTTCGGGGCAGTAATATCGGGAATGTTCGCTCGAGGCACCGAGAACCATTCCGAGCACCGATTTTATCTTTGTTAAATAAACAATGCTCCGACCGTCGTTCTCGCTGCATCGTCAGACTTCTCGACCCATTCTGACCGGAAGTAAAAGGAAATCGGTGACGATTTCGGGGCCGTAATATCGGGAATGTTCGCTCGAGGCCCCGAGAATCATTCCGAGCACCGATTTTATCTTTGTTAAATAAACAATGCTCCAATCGTCGTTCTCGCTGCATCTTTAGACTTCTCGCCCCATTCTGACCGGAAGTAAGATAAAATCGGAGACGAATTCGGGGCAGTAATATCGGGAATGTTCGCTCGATGCCCCGAGAACAATTCCGAGCACCGATTTTATCCTTATTAAATAAACAATGCCCCTACCGTCGTTCTCGCACCATGGTCAGAATGCTCGAGCCATTCTGACCGGAAGTAAGATAAAATCAGAGACTATTTCGGGGCAGTAATATCGGGAATTTCCGATCGAGGCCCCAAAAACTATTCCGAGCACCGCTTTTATCTTTGTTAAATAAACAATGCTACAATCGTCGTTCTCGCTGCATCTTTAGACTTCTCGCCCCATTCTGATCGGAAGTAAGATAAAATCGGAGACGAATTCGGGGCAGTATTATCGGGAAAGTTCGCTCGAGGCCCCGAGAACCATTCCGAGCACCGATTTTATCTTTGTTAAATAAACAATGCTCCGACCGCCGTTCTCGCAGCATCGTCAGACTTGTCGACCCATTCTGACCGGAAGTAAGATAAAATCGGAGACGATTTCGGGGCAGTAATATCGGGAATGTTCGCTCGAGGCCCCGAGAATCATTCCGAGCACCGATTTTATTTTTGTTAAATAAACTATGCTCCAATCGTCGTTCTCCCTGCATCTTTAGACTTCTCGCCCCATTCTGACCGGAAGTAAGATAAAATCGGAGACGAATTCGGGGCAGTTTTATCGGGAATGTTCGCTCGAGGGCCCGAGAACCATTCCGAGCACCGATTTTATCTTTGTTAAATAAACAATTTTCCTACTGTCGTTCTCGCAGCATCGTCAGACTTCTCGACCCATTCACACCGGAAGTAAGATAAAATCGGAGACGAATTCGGGGCAGTATTATCGGGAATGTTCGCTCGAGGCCCCGAGAACCATTCCGAACACCGATTTTTGCTTTGTTAAATAAACAATATTCCTACCGTCGTTCTCGCAGCATCGTCAGACTTCTCGCCCCATTCTGACCGGAAGTAAGATAAAATCGGAGACGAATTCGGGGCAGTATTATCGGGAACGTTCGTTCGAGGCCCCGACAACCATTCCGAGCACCGATTTTATCTTTGTTAAATAAGCAATGCTCCTACCGCCGTTCTCGCAGCATCGTCAGACTTGTCGACCCATTCTGACCGGAAGTAAGATAAAATCGGAAACGATTTCGGGGCAGTAATATCGGGAATGTTCGCTCGAGGCACCGAGAACCATTCCGAGCACCGATTTTATCTTTGTTAAATAAACAATGCTCCGACCGCCGTTCTCGCTGCATCGTCAGACTTCTCGACCCATTCTGACCGGAAGTAAGATAAAATCGGTGACGATTTCGGGGCCGTAATATAGGGAATGTACGCTCGAGGCCCCGAGAACCATTCCGAGCACCGATTTTATCTTTGTTAAATAAACAATGCTCCTACCGCCGTTCTCGCAGCATCGTCAGACTTCTCGACCCATTCACACCGGAAGTAAGATAAATTCGGAGACGAATTCGGGGCAGTATTATCGGGAATGTTCGCTCGAGGCCCCGAGAACCATTCCGAGCACCGATTTTATCTTTGTTAAATAAACAATGCTCCTACCGCCGTTCTCGCAGCATCGTCAGACTTCTCGACCCATTCACACCGGAAGTAAGATAAAATCGGAGACGAATTCGGGGCAGTATTATCGGGAATGTTCGCTCGAGGCCCCGAGAACCATTCCGAGCACCGATTTTATCTTTGTTAAATAAACAATGCTCCAACCGCCGTTCTCGCAGCATCGTCGGACTTGTCGACACATTCTGACCGGAAGTAAGATAAAATCGGAGACGATTTCGGGGCAGTAGTATCGTGATAGTTCGCTCGAGGCACCGAGAACCATTCACACCGGAAGTAAGATAAAATCGGAGACGATTTCGGGGCAGTAATATCGGGAAAGTTCGCTCGAGGCCCCGAGAACCATTCCGAGCACCGATTTTATCTTTGTTAAATAAACAATGCTCCTACCGCCGTTCTCGCAGCATCGTCCGACTTGTCGACCAATTCTGACCGGTAGTAAGATAAAATCGGAGACGATTTCGGGGCAGTAATATCGGTAATGTTCGTTCGAGGCACCGAGAACCATTCCGAGCACCGATTTTATCTTTGTTAAATAAACAATGCTCCGACCGTCGTTCTCGCTGCATCGTCAGACTTTTCGACCCATTCTGACCGGAAGTAAGATAAAATCGTTGACGATTTCGGGGCCGTAATATCGGGAATGTTCGCCCGAGGCCCCGAGAACCATTCCGAGCACCGATTTTATTTTTGTTAAATAAACTATGCTCCAATCGTCGTTCTCCCTGCATCTTTAGACTTCTCGCCCCATTCTGACCGGAAGTATGATAAAATCGGAGACGAATTCCGGGCAGTTTTATCGGGAATGTTCGCTCGAGGCCCCGAGAACCATTCCGAGCACCGATTTTATCTTTGTTAAATAAACAATTTTCCTACTGTCGTTCTCGCAGCATCGTCAGACTTCTCGACCCATTCACACCGGAAGTAAGATAAAATCGGAGACGAATTCGGGGCAGTATTATCGGGAATGTTCGCTCGAGGCCCCGAGAACCATTCCGAGCACCGATTTTTTCTTTGTTAAATAAACAATTTTCCTACCATCGTTCTCGGAGCATCGTCAGACTTCTCGCCCCATTCTGACCGGAAGTAAGATAAAATCGGAGACGAATTCGGGGCAGTATTATCGGGAACGTTCGCTCGAGACCTCGAGAACCATTCCGAGCACCGATTTTATCGTTGTTAAATAAGCAATGCTCCTACCGCCGTTCTCGCAACATCGTCAGACTTGTCGACCCATTCTGACCGGAAGTAAGATAAAATCGGAGACGATTTCGGGGCAGTAATATCGGGAATGTTCGATCGAGACACCGAGAACCATTCCGAGCACCGATTTTATCTTTGTTAAATAAACAATGCTCCGACCGCCGTTCTCGCTGCATCGTCAGACTTCTCGACCCATTGTGACCGGAAGTAAGATAAAATCGGTGACGATTTCGGGGCCGTAATATCGGGAATGTACGCTCGAGGCCCCGAGAACCATTCCGAGCACCGATTTTATCTTTGTTAAATAAACAATGCTCCTACCGCCGTTCTCGCAGCATCGTCAGACTTCTCGACCCATTCACACCGGAAGTAAGATAAAATCGGAGACGAATTCGGGGCAGTATTATCGGGAATGTTCGCTCGAGGGCCCGAGAACCATTCCGAGCACCGATTTTATCTTTGCTAAATAAGCAATTTTCCTACTGTCGTTCTCGCAGCATCGTCAGACTTCTCGACCCATTCACACCGGAAGTAAGATAAAATCGGAGACGAATTCGGGGCAGTATTATCGGGAATGTTCGCTCGAGGCCCCGAGAACCATTCCGAGCACCGATTTTTTCTTTGTTAAATAAACAATATTCCTACCGCCGTTCTTGCAGCATCATCAGACTTCTCGCCCCGTTCTGACCGGAAGTAAGATAAAATCGGAGACGAATTCGGGGCAGTATTATCGGGAACGTTCGCTCGAGGCCCCGACAACCATTCCGAGCACCGATTTTATCTTTGTTAAATAAGCAATGCTCCTACCGCCGTTCTCGCAGAATAGTCAGACTTGTCGACCCATTCTGACCGGAAGTAAGATAAAATCGGAGACGATTTCGGGGCAGTAATATCGGGAATGTTCGCTCGAGGCCCCGAGAACCATTCCGAGCACCGATTTTATCTTTGTTAAATAAACAATGCTCCTACCGCCGTTCTCGCAGCATCGTCCGACTTGTCGACCCATTCTGACCGGAAGTAAGATAAAATCGGAGACGATTTCGGGGCAGTAATATCGGGAATGTTCGTTCGAGGCACCGAGAACCATTCCGAGCACCGATTTTATCTTTGTTAACTAAACAATGCTCCGACCGTCGTTCTCGCTGCATCGTCAGACTTTTCGACCCATTCTGATCGGAAGTAAGATAAAATCGGTGACGATTTCGGGACCGTAATATCGGGAATGTTCGCCCGAGGCCCCGAGAACCATTCCGAGCACCGATTTTATTTTTGTTAAATAAACTATGCTCCAATCGTCGTTCTCCCTGCATCTTTAGACTTCTCGCCCCATTCTGACCGGAAGTATGATAAAATCGGAGACGAATTCCGGGCAGTTTTATCGGGAATGTTCGCTCGAGGCCCCGAGAACCATTCCGAGCACCGATTTTATCTTTTTTAAATAAACAATTTTCCTACTGTCGTTCTCGCAGCATCGTCAGACTTCTCGACCCATTCACACCGGAAGTAAGATAAAATCGGAGACGAATTCGGGGCAGTATTATCGGGAATGTTCGCTCGAGGCCCCGAGAACCATTCCGAGCACCGATTTTTTCTTTGTTAAATAAACAATTTTCCTACCATCGTTCTCGGAGCAACGTCAGACTTCTCGCCCCATTCTGACCGGAAGTAAGATAAAATCGGAGACGAATTTGGGGCAGTATTATCGGGAACGTTCGCTCGAGACCTCGAGAACCATTCCGAGCACCGATTTTATCTTTGTTAAATAAGCAATGCTCCTACCGCCGTTCTCGCAGCATCGTCAGACTTATCGACAAATTCTGACCGGAAGTAAGATAAAATCGGAGACGATTTCGGGGCAGTAATATCGGGAATGTTCGCTCGAGGCACCGAGAACCATTCCGAGCACCGATTTTATCTTTGTTAAATAAACAATGCTCCGACCGTCGTTCTCGCTGCATCGTCAGACTTCTCGACCCATTCTGACCGGAAGTAAGATAAAATCGGTGACGATTTCGGGGCCGTAATATCGGGAATGTTCGCTCGAGGCCCCGAGAACCATTCCGAGCACCGATTTTATCTTTGTTAAATAAACAATGCTCCGACCGTCGTTCTCGCTGCATCGTCAGACTTCTCGACCCATTCTGACCGGAAGTAAGATAAAATCGGTGACGATTTCGGGGCCGTAATATCGGGAATGTTCGCCCGAGGCCCCGAGAACCATTCCGAGCAACGATTTTATTTTTGTTAAATAAACTATGCTCCAATCGTCGTTCTCCCTGCATGTTTAGACTTCTCGCCCCATTCTGACCGGAAGTAAGATAAAATCGGAGACGAATTCGGGGCCGTAATATCGGGCATGTTCGCCCGAGGCCCCGAGAACCATTCCGAGCACCGATTTTATCTTTGTTAAATAAACAATGCTCCAATCGTCGTTCTCGCTGCATCTTTAGACTTCTCGCCCCATTCTGACCGGAAGTAAGATAAAATCGGAGACGAATTCGGGGCAGTAATATCGGGAATGTTCGCTCGATGCCCCGAGAACCATTCCGAGCACCGATTTTATCTTTGTTAAATAAACAATGCCCCTACCGTCGTTCTCGCACCATGGTCAGAATGCTCGAGCCATTCTGACCGGAAGTAAGATAAAATCAGAGACTATTTCGGGGCCGTAATATCGGGAATTTCCGATCGAGGCCCCAAAAACTATTCCGAGCACCGCTTTTATCTTTGTTAAATAAACAATGCTCCAATCGTCGTTCTCGCTGCATCTTTAGACTTCTCGCCCCATTCTGATCGGAAGTAAGATAAAATCGGAGACGAATTCGGGGCACTATTATCGGGAATGTTCGCTCGGGGCCCCGAGAACCATTCCGAGCACCGATTTGATCTTCGATCAATAAACAATGCTCCTACCGCCGTTCTCGCAGCATCGTCAGATTTGTCGACCCATTCTGACCGGAAGTAAGATAAAATCGGAGACGATTTCGGGGCAGTAATATCGGCAATGTTCGCTCGAGGCACCGAGAACCATTCCGAGCACCGATTTTATATTTGTTAAATAAACAATGCTCCGACCGTCGTTCTCGCTGCATCGTCAGACTTCTCGACCCATTCTGACCGGAAGTAAGATAAAATCGGTGACGATTTCGGGGCCGTAATATCGGGAATGTTCGCCCCAGGCCCCGAGAACCATTCCGAGCACCGATTTTTTTTTTGTTAAATAAACTATGCTCCAATCGTCGTTCTCCCTGCATCTTTAGACTGCTCGCCCCATTCTGACCGGAAGTAAGATAAAATCGGAGACGAATTCGGGGCAGTTTTATCGGGAATGCTCGCTCGAGGCCCCGAGAACCATTCCGAGCACCGATTTTATCTTTGTTAAATAAACAATTTTCCTACTGTCGTTCTCGCAGCATCGTCAGACTTCTCGACCCATTCACACCGGAAGTAAGATAAAATCGGAGACGAATTCGGGGCAGTATTATCGGGAATGTTCGCTCGAGGCCCCGAGAACCATTCCGAGCACCGATTTTTTCTTTGTTAAATAAACAATTTTCCTACCGTCGTTCTCGCAGCATCGTCAGACTTCTCGCCCCATTCTGACCGGAAGTAAGATAAAATCGGAGACGAATTCGGGGCAGTATTATCGGGAACGTTCGCTCGAGGCCCCGAGAACCATTCCGAGCACCGATTTTATCTTTGTTAAATAAGCAATGCTCCTACCGCCGTTCTCGCAGCATCGTCAGACTTGTCGACCCATTCTGACCGGAAGTAAGATAAAATCGGAGACGATTTCGGGGCAGTAATATCGGGAATGTTCGCTCGAGGCACCGAGAACCATTCCGAGCACCGATTTTATCTTTGTTAAATAAACAATGCTCCCACCGTCGTTCTCGCTGCATCGTCAGACTTCTCGACCCATTCTGACCGGAAGTAAGATAAAATCGGTGACGATTTCGGGGCCGTAATATCGGGAATGTTCGCTCGAGGCCCCGAGAACCATTCCGAGCACCGATTTTGTTTTTGTTAAATAAACTATGCTCCAATCGTCGTTCTCCCTGCATCTTTAGACTTCTCGCCCCATTCTGACCGGAAGTAAGATAAAATCGGAGACGAATTCCGAGCAGTTTTATCAGGAATGTTCGCTCGAGGCCCCGAAAACCATTCCGAGCACCGATTTTATCTTTGTTAAATAAACAATTTTCCTACTGTGGTTCTCGCAGCATCGTCAGACTTCTCGACCCATTCACACCGGAAGTAAGATAAAATCGGAGACGAATTCGGGGCAGTATTATCGGGAATGTTCGCTCGAGGCCCCGAGAACCATTCCGAGCACCGCTTTTATCTTTGTTAAATAAACAATGCTCCAATCGTCGTTCTCGCTGCATCTTTAGACTTCTCGCCCCATTATGATCGGAAGTAAGATAAAATCGGAGACGAATTCGGGGCAGTATTATCGGGAATGTTCGCTCGAGGCCCCGAGAACCATTCCAAGCACCGATTTTATCTTTGTTAAATAAACAATGCTCCTACCGCCGTTCTCGCAGCATCGTCAGACTTGTCGACAAATTCTGACCGGAAGTAAGATAAAATCGGAGACGATTTCGGGGCAGTAATATCGGGAATGTTCGCTCGAGGCACCGAGAACCATTCCGAGCACCGATTTTATCTTTGTTAAATAAACAATGCTCCGACCGTCGTTCTCGCTGCATCGTCAGACTTCTCGACCCATTCTGACCGGAAGTAAGATAAAATCGGTGACGATTTCGGGGCCGTAATATCGGGAATGTTCGCCCGAGGCCCCGAGAACCATTCCGAGCACCGATTTTATTTTTGTTAAATAAACTATGCTCCAATCGTCGTTCTCCCTGCATCTTTAGACTTCTCGCCCCATTCTGACCGGAAGTAAGATAAAATCGGAGACGAATTCGGGGGGTTTTATCGGGAATGCTCGCTCGAGGCCCCGAGAACCATTCCGAGCACCGATTTTATCTTTGTTAAATAAACAATTTTCCTACTGTCGTTCTCGCTGCATCTTTAGACTTCTCGCCCCATTATGATCGGAAGTAAGATAAAATCGGAGACGAATTCGGGGCAGTATTATCGGGAATGTTCGCTCGAGGCCCCGAGAACCATTCCAAGCACCGATTTTATCTTTGTTAAATAAACAATGCTCCTACCGCCGTTCTCGCAGCATCGTCAGACTTGTCGACAAATTCTGACCTGAAGTAAGATAAAATCGGAGACGATTTCGGGGCAGTAATATCGGGAATGTTCGCTCGAGGCACCGAGAACCATTCCGAGCACCGATTTTATCTTTGTTAAATAAACAATGCTCCGACCGTCGTTCTCGCTGCATCGTCAGACTTCTCGACCCATTCTGTCCGGAAGTAAGATAAAATCGGTGACGATTTCGGGGCCGTAATATCGGGAATTTTCGCCCGAGGCCCCGAGAACCATTCCGAGCAACGATTTTATTTTTGTTAAATAAACTATGCTCCAATCGTCGTTCTCCCTGCATCTTTAGACTTCTCGCACCATTCTGACCGGAAGTAAGATAAAATCGGAGACGAATTCTGGGCCGTAATATCGGGCATGTTCGCCCGAGGCCCCGAGAACCATTCCGAGCACCGATTTTATCTTTGTTAAATAAACAATGCTCCAATCGTCGTTCTCGCTGCATCTTTAGACTTCTCGCCCCATTCTGACCGGAAGTAAGATAAAATCGGAGACGAATTCGGGGCAGTAATATCGGGAATGTTCGCTCGATGCCCCGAGAACCATTCCGAGCACCGATTTTATCTTTGTTAAATAAACAATGCCCCTACCGTCTTTCTCGCACCATGGTCAGAATGCTCGAGCCATTCTGACCGGAAGTAAGATAAAATCAGAGACTATTTCGGGGCCGTAATATCGGGAATTTCCGATCGAGGCCCCAAAAACTATTCCGAGCACCGCTTTTATCTTTGTTAAATAAACAATGCTCCAATCGTCGTTCTCGCTGCATCTTTAGACTTCTCGCCCCATTCTGATCGGAAGTAAGATAAAATCGGAGACGAATTCGGGGCAGTATTATCGGGAATGTTCGCTCGGGGCCCCGAGAACCATTCCGAGCACCGATTTGATCTTTGATAAATAAACAATGCTCCTACCGCCGTTCTCGCAGCATCGTCAGATTTGTCGACCCATTCTGACCGGAAGTAAGATAAAATCGGAGACGATTTCGGGGCAGTAATATCGGGAATGGTCGCTCGAGGCACCGAGAACCATTCCGAGCACCGATTTTATCTTTGTTAAATAAACAATGCTCCGACCGTCGTTCTCGCTGCATCGTCAGACTTCTCGACCCATTCTGACCGGAAGTAAGATAAAATCGGTGACGATTTCGGGGCCGTAATATCGGGAATGTTCGCCCGAGGCCCCGAGAACCATTCCGAGCACCGATTTTTTTTTTGTTAAATAAACTATGCTCCAATCGTCGTTCTCCCTGCATCTTTAGACTGCTCGCCCCATTCTGACCGGAAGTAAGATAAAATCGGAGACGAATTCGGGGCAGTTTTATCGGGAATGCTCGCTCGAGGCCCCGAGAACCATTCCGAGCACCGATTTTATCTTTGTTAAATAAACAATTTTCCTACTGTCGTTCTCGCAGCATCGTCAGACTTCTCGACCCATTCACACCGGAAGTAAGATAAAATCGGAGACGAATTCGGGGCAGTATTATCGGGAATGTTCGCTCGAGGCCCCGAGAACCATTCCGAGCACCGATTTTTTCTTTGTTAAATAAACAATTTTCCTACCGTCGTTCTCGCAGCATCGTCAGACTTCTCGCCCCATTCTGACCGGAAGTAAGATAAAATCGGAGACGAATTCGGGGCAGTATTATCGGGAACGTTCGCTCGAGGCCCCGAGAACCATTCCGAGCACCGATTTTATCTTTGTTAAATAAGCAATGCTCCTACCGCCGTTCTCGCAGCATCGTCAGACTTGTCGACCCATTCTGACCGGAAGTAAGATAAAATCGGAGACGATTTCGGGGCAGTAATATCGGGAATGTTCGCTCGAGGCACCGAGAACCATTCCGAGCACCGATTTTATCTTTGTTAAATAAACAATGCTCCCACCGTCGTTCTCGCTGCATCGTCAGACTTCTCGACCCATTCTGACCGGAAGTAAGATAAAATCGGTGACGATTTCGGGGCCGTAATATCGGGAATGTTCGCTCGAGGCCCCGAGAACCATTCCGAGCACCGATTTTATTTTTGTTAAATAAACTATGCTCCAATCGTCGTTCTCCCTGCATCTTTAGACTTCTCGCCCCATTCTGACCGGAAGTAAGATAAAATCGGAGACGAATTCCGAGCAGTTTTATCGGGAATGTTCGCTCGAGGCCCCGAAAACCATTCCGAGCACCGATTTTATCTTTGTTAAATAAACAATTTTCCTACTGTGGTTCTCGCAGCATCGTCAGACTTCTCGACCCATTCACACAGGAAGTAAGATAAAATCGGAGACGAATTCGGGGCAGTATTATCGGGAATGTTCGCTCGAGGCCCCGAGAACCATTCCGAGCACCGCTTTTATCTTTGTTAAATAAACAATGCTCCAATCGTCGTTCTCGCTGCATCTTTAGACTTCTCGCCCCATTATGATCGGAAGTAAGATAAAATCGGAGACGAATTCGGGGCAGTATTATCGGGAATGTTCGCTCGAGGCCCCGAGAACCATTCCGAGCACCGATTTTATCTTTGTTAAATAAACTATGCTCCTACCGCCGTTCTCGCAACATCGTCAGACTTGTCGACCCATTCTGACCGGAAGTAAGATAAAATCGGAGACGATTTCGGGGCAGTAATATCGGGAATGTTCGCTCGAGGCCCCGAGAACCATTCCGAGCACCGATTTTATCTTTTTTAAATAAACAATGCTCCTACCGCCGTTCTCGCAGCATCGTCAGACTTCTCGACCCATTCTGACCGGAAGTACGATATAATCGGAGACGATTTCGGGGCAGTAATATCGGGAATGTTCGTTCGAGGCACCGAGAACCATTCCGAGCACCGATTTTATCTTTGTTAAATAAACAATGCTCCGACCGTCGTTCTCGCTGCATCGTCAGACTTTTCGACCCATTCTGACCGGAAGTAAGATAAAATCGGTGACGATTTCGGGGCCGTAATATCGGGAATGTTCGCCCGAGGCCCCGAGAACCATTCCGAGCACCGATTTTTTTTTTGTTAAATAAACTATGCTCCAATCGTCGTTCTCCCTGCATCTTTAGACTGCTCGCCCCATTCTGACCGGAAGTAAGATAAAATCGGAGACGAATTCGGGGCAGTTTTATCGGGAATGCTCGCTCGAGGCCCCGAGAACCATTCCGAGCACCGATTTTATCTTTGTTAAATAAACAATTTTCCTACTGTCGTTCTCGCAGGATCGTCAGACTTCTCGACCCATTCACACCGGAAGTAAGATAAAATCGGAGACGAATTCGGGGCAGTATTATCGGGAATGTTCGCTCGAGGCCCCGAGAACCATTCCGAGCACCGATTTTTTCTTTGTTAAATAAACAATTTTCCTACCGTCGTTCTCGCAGCATCGTCAGACTTCTCGCCCCATTCTGACCGGAAGTAAGATAAAATCGGAGACGAATTCGGGGCAGTATTATCGGGAATGTTCGCTCGAGGCCCCGAGAACCATTCCAAGCACCGATTTTATCTTTGTTAAATAAACAATGCTCCTACCGCCGTTCTCGCAGCATCGTCAGACTTGTCGACAAATTCTGACCGGAAGTAAGATAAAATCGGAGACGATTTCGGGGCAGTAATATCGGGAATGTTCGCTCGAGGCACCGAGAACCATTCCGAGCACCGATTTTATCTTTGTTAAATAAACAATGCTCCGACCGTCGTTCTCGCTGCATCGTCAGACTTCTCGACCCATTCTGTCCGGAAGTAAGATAAAATCGGTGACGATTTCGGGGCCGTAATATCGGGAATTTTCGCCCGAGGCCCCGAGAACCATTCCGAGCAACGATTTTATTTTTGTTAAATAAACTATGCTCCAGTCGTCGTTCTCCCTGCATCTTTAGACTTCTCGCCCCATTCTGACCGGAAGTAAGATAAAATCGGAGACGAATTCGGGGCCGTAATATCGGGCATGTTCGCCCGAGGCCCCGAGAACCATTCCGAGCACCGATTTTATCTTTGTTAAATAAACAATGCTCCAATCGTCGTTCTCGCTGCATCTTTAGACTTCTCGCCCCATTCTGACCGGAAGTAAGATAAAATCGGAGACGAATTCGGGGCAGTAATATCGGGAATGTTCGCTCGATGCCCCGAGAACCATTCCGAGCACCGATTTTATCTTTGTTAAATAAACAATGCTCCTACCGCCGTTCTCGCAGCATCGTCAGACTTGTCGACCCATTCTGACCGGAAGTAAGATAAAATCGGAGACGATTTCGGGGCAGTAATATCGGGAATGTTCGCTCGAGGCCCCGAGAACCATTCCGAGCACCGATCTTATCTTTGTTAAATAAACAATGCTCCTACCGCCGTTCTCGCAGCATCGTCAGACTTGTCGACCCATTCTGACCGGAAGTAAGATAAAATCGGAGACGATTTCGGGGCAGTAAAATCGGGAATGTTCGCTCGAGGCACCGAGAACCATTCCGAGCACCGATTTTATCTTTGTTAAATAAACAATGCTCCGACCGTCGTTCTCGCAGCATCGTCAGACTTCTCGCCCCATTCTGACCGGAAGTAAGATAAAATCGGAGACGAATTCGGGGCAGTTTTATCGGGAATGCTCGCTCGAGGCCCCCAAAACCATTCCGAGCACCGATTTTATCATTGTTAAATAAACAATTTTCCTACTGTCGTTCTCGCAGCATCGTCAGACTTCTCGACCCATTCACACCGGAAGTAAGATAAAATCGGAGACGAATTCGGGGCAGTATTATCGGGAATGTTCGCTCGAGGCCCCGAGAACCATTCCGAGCACCGATTTTTTCTTTGTTAAATAAACAATTTTCCTACCGTCGTTCTCGCAGCATCGTCAGACTTCTCGCCCCATTCTGACCGGAAGTAAGATAAAATCGGAGACGAATTCGGGGCAGTATTATCGGGAACGTTCGCTCGAGGCCCCGAGAACCATTCCGAGCACCGATTTTATCTTTGTTAAATAAGCAATGCTCCTACCGCCGTTCTCGCAGCATCGTCAGACTTGTCGACCCATTCTGACCGGAAGTAAGATAAAATCGGAGACGATTTCGGGGCAGTAATATCGGGAATGTTCGCTCGAGGCCCCGAGAACCATTCCGAGCACCGATTTTATTTTTGTTAAATAAACTATGCTCCAATCGTCGTTCTCCCTGCATCTTTAGACTTCTCGCCCCATTCTGACCGGAAGTAAGATAAAATCGGAGACGAATTCGGGGCAGTTTTATCGGGAATATTCGCTCGAGGCCCCGAGAACCATTCCGAGCACCGATTTTATCTTTGTTAAATAAACAATGCTCCTACCACCGTTCTCGCAGCATCGTCAGACTTCTCGACCCATTCACACCGGAAGTAAGATCAAATCGGAGACGAATTCGGGGCAGTATTATCGGGACTGATCACTCGAGGCCCCGAGAACCATTCCGAGCACCGATTTTATCTTTGTTAAATAAACAATGCTCCTCCCGCCGTTCTCGCAGCATCGTCAGACTTGTCGACCCATTCTGACCGGAAGTCAGATAAAATCGGAGACGATTTCGGGGCAGTAAAATCGGGAATGTTCGCTCGAGGCACCGAGAACCATTCCGAGCACCGATTTTATTTTTGTTAAATAAACTATGCTCCAACCGTCGTTCTCCCTGCATCTTTAGACTTCTCGCCCCATTCTAACCGGAAGTAAGATTAAATCGGAACCGAATTCGGGGCAGTTTTATCGGGAATGTTCGCTCGAGGCCCCGAGAACCATTCCGAGCACCGATTTTATCTTTGTTAAATAAACAATTTTCCAACTGTCGTTCTCGCAGCATCGTCAGACTTCTCGACCCATTCACACCGGAAGTAAGATAAAATCGGAGACGAATTCGGGGCAGTATTATCGGGAATGTTCGCTCGAGGCCCCAAGAACCATTCCGAGCACCGATTTTATCTTTGTTAAATGAACAATGCTCCTACCGCCGTTCTCGCAGCATCGTCAGACTTCTCGACCCAATTACACCGGAAGTAAGATAAAATCGGAGACGAATTCGGGGCAGTATTATCGGGAATGGTCGCTCGAGGCCCCGAGAACCATTCCGAGCACCGATTTTATCTTTGTTAAATAAACAATGCTCCTACCGCCGTTCTCGCAGCATCGTCAGACTTGTCGACCCATTCTGACCGGAAGTAAGATAAAATCGGAGACGATTTCGGGGCAGTAATATCGGGAATGTTCGCTCGAGGCACCGAGAACCATTCCGAGCACCGATTTTATCTTTGTTAAATAAACAATGCTCGGACCGTCGTTCTCGCTGCATCGTCAGACTTCTCGACCCATTCTGACCGGAAGTAAGATAAAATCGGTGACGATTTCGGGGCCGTAATATCGGGAATGTTCGCCCGAGGCCCCGAGAACCATTCCGAGCACCGATTTTATTTTTGTTAAATAAACTATGCTCCAATCGTCGTTCTCCCTGCATCTTTAGACATCTCGCCCCATTCTGACCGGAAGTAAGATAAAATCGGAGACGAATTCGGGGCAGTTTTATCGGGAATGCTCGCTCGAGGCCCCGAGAACCATTCCGAGCACCGATTTTATCTTTGTTAAATAAACAATGCTCCGACCGTCGTTCTCGCTGCATCGTCAGACTTCTCGACCCATTCTGTCCGGAAGTAAGATAAAATCGGTGACGATTTCGGGGCCGTAATATCGGGAATTTTCGCCCGAGGCCCCGAGAACCATTCCGAGCAACGATTTTATTTTTGTTAAATAAACTATGCTCCAGTCGTCGTTCTCCCTGCATCTTTAGACTTCTCGCCCCATTCTGACCGGAAGTAAGATAAAATCGGAGACGAATTCGGGGCCGTAATATCGGGCATGTTCGCCCGAGGCCCCGAGAACCATTCCGAGCACCGATTTTATCTTTGTTAAATAAACAATGCTCCAATCGTCGTTCTCGCTGCATCTTTAGACTTCTCGCCCCATTCTGACCGGAAGTAAGATAAAATCGGAGACGAATTCGGGGCAGTAATATCGGGAATGTTCGCTCGATGCCCCGAGAACCATTCCGAGCACCGATTTTATCTTTGTTAAATAAACAATGCTCCTACCGCCGTTCTCGCAGCATCGTCAGACTTGTCGACCCATTCTGACCGGAAGTAAGATAAAATCGGAGACGATTTCGGGGCAGTAATATCGGGAATGTTCGCTCGAGGCCCCGAGAACCATTCCGAGCACCGATCTTATCTTTGTTAAATAAACAATGCTCCTACCGCCGTTCTCGCAGCATCGTCAGACTTGTCGACCCATTCTGACCGGAAGTAAGATAAAATCGGAGACGATTTCGGGGCAGTAAAATCGGGAATGTTCGCTCGAGGCACCGAGAACCATTCCGAGCACCGATTTTATCTTTGTTAAATAAACAATGCTCCGACCGTCGTTCTCGCAGCATCGTCAGACTTCTCGCCCCATTCTGACCGGAAGTAAGATAAAATCGGAGACGAATTCGGGGCAGTTTTATCGGGAATGCTCGCTCGAGGCCCCCAAAACCATTCCGAGCACCGATTTTATCATTGTTAAATAAACAATTTTCCTACTGTCGTTCTCGCAGCATCGTCAGACTTCTCGACCCATTCACACCGGAAGTAAGATAAAATCGGAGACGAATTCGGGGCAGTATTATCGGGAATGTTCGCTCGAGGCCCCGAGAACCATTCCGAGCACCGATTTTTTCTTTGTTAAATAAACAATTTTCCTACCGTCGTTCTCGCAGCATCGTCAGACTTCTCGCCCCATTCTGACCGGAAGTAAGATAAAATCGGAGACGAATTCGGGGCAGTATTATCGGGAACGTTCGCTCGAGGCCCCGAGAACCATTCCGAGCACCGATTTTATCTTTGTTAAATAAGCAATGCTCCTACCGCCGTTCTCGCAGCATCGTCAGACTTGTCGACCCATTCTGACCGGAAGTAAGATAAAATCGGAGACGATTTCGGGGCAGTAATATCGGGAATGTTCGCTCGAGGCCCCGAGAACCATTCCGAGCACCGATTTTATTTTTGTTAAATAAACTATGCTCCAATCGTCGTTCTCCCTGCATCTTTAGACTTCTCGCCCCATTCTGACCGGAAGTAAGATAAAATCGGAGACGAATTCGGGGCAGTTTTATCGGGAATATTCGCTCGAGGCCCCGAGAACCATTCCGAGCACCGATTTTATCTTTGTTAAATAAACAATGCTCCTACCACCGTTCTCGCAGCATCGTCAGACTTCTCGACCCATTCACACCGGAAGTAAGATCAAATCGGAGACGAATTCGGGGCAGTATTATCGGGACTGATCACTCGAGGCCCCGAGAACCATTCCGAGCACCGATTTTATCTTTGTTAAATAAACAATGCTCCTCCCGCCGTTCTCGCAGCATCGTCAGACTTGTCGACCCATTCTGACCGGAAGTCAGATAAAATCGGAGACGATTTCGGGGCAGTAAAATCGGGAATGTTCGCTCGAGGCACCGAGAACCATTCCGAGCACCGATTTTATTTTTGTTAAATAAACTATGCTCCAACCGTCGTTCTCCCTGCATCTTTAGACTTCTCGCCCCATTCTAACCGGAAGTAAGATTAAATCGGAACCGAATTCGGGGCAGTTTTATCGGGAATGTTCGCTCGAGGCCCCGAGAACCATTCCGAGCACCGATTTTATCTTTGTTAAATAAACAATTTTCCAACTGTCGTTCTCGCAGCATCGTCAGACTTCTCGACCCATTCACACCGGAAGTAAGATAAAATCGGAGACGAATTCGGGGCAGTATTATCGGGAATGTTCGCTCGAGGCCCCAAGAACCATTCCGAGCACCGATTTTATCTTTGTTAAATGAACAATGCTCCTACCGCCGTTCTCGCAGCATCGTCAGACTTCTCGACCCAATTACACCGGAAGTAAGATAAAATCGGAGACGAATTCGGGGCAGTATTATCGGGAATGGTCGCTCGAGGCCCCGAGAACCATTCCGAGCACCGATTTTATCTTTGTTAAATAAACAATGCTCCTACCGCCGTTCTCGCAGCATCGTCAGACTTGTCGACCCATTCTGACCGGAAGTAAGATAAAATCGGAGACGATTTCGGGGCAGTAATATCGGGAATGTTCGCTCGAGGCACCGAGAACCATTCCGAGCACCGATTTTATCTTTGTTAAATAAACAATGCTCGGACCGTCGTTCTCGCTGCATCGTCAGACTTCTCGACCCATTCTGACCGGAAGTAAGATAAAATCGGTGACGATTTCGGGGCCGTAATATCGGGAATGTTCGCCCGAGGCCCCGAGAACCATTCCGAGCACCGATTTTATTTTTGTTAAATAAACTATGCTCCAATCGTCGTTCTCCCTGCATCTTTAGACATCTCGCCCCATTCTGACCGGAAGTAAGATAAAATCGGAGACGAATTCGGGGCAGTTTTATCGGGAATGCTCGCTCGAGGCCCCGAGAACCATTCCGAGCACCGATTTTATCTTTGTTAAATAAAGAATTTTCCTACTGTCGTTCTCGCAGCATCGTCAGACTTCTCGACCCATTCACACCGGGAGTAAGATAAAATCGGAGACGAATTCGGGGCAGTATTATCGGGAATGTTCGCTCGAGGGCCCGAGAACCATTCCGAGCACCGATTTTTTCTTTGTTAAATAAACAATTTTCCTACCGTCGTTCTCGCAGCATCGTCAGACTTCTCGCCCCATTCTGACCGGAAGTAAGATAAAATCGGAGACGAATTCGGGGCAGTATTATCGGGAACGTTCGCTCGAGGCCCCGAGAACCATTCCGAGCACCGATTTTATCTTTGTTAATTAAGCAATGGTCCTACCGCCGTTCTCGCAGCATCGTCAGACTTGTCGACCCATTCTGACCGGAAGTAAGATAAAATCGGAGACGATTTCGGGGCAGTAATATCGGGAATGTTCGCTCGAGGCACCGAGAACCATTCCGAGCACCGATTTTATCTTTGTTAAATAAACAATGCTCCGACCGTCGTTCTCGCTGCATCGTCAGACTTCTCGACCCATTCTGACCGGAAGTAAGATAAAATCGGTGACGATTTCGGGGCCTTAATATCGGGAATGTTCGCTCGAGGCCCCGAGAACCATTCCGAGCACCGATTTTATTTTTGTTAAATAAACTATGCTCCAATCGTCGTTCTCCCTGCATCTCTAGACTTCTCGCCCCATTCTGACCGGAAGTAAGATAAAATCGGAGACGAATTCCGGGCAGTTTTATCGGGAATGTTCGCTCGAGGCCCCGAGAACCATTCCGAGCACCGATTTTATCTTTGTTAAATAAACTATTTTCCTACTGTCGTTCTCGCAGCATCGTCAGACTTCTCGACCCATTCACACCGGAAGTAAGATAAAATCGGAGACGAATTCGGGGCAGTATTATCGGAAATGTTCGCTCGAGGCCCCGAGAACCATTCCGAGCACCGATTTTTTCTTTGTTAAATAAACAATTTTCCTACCATCGTTCTCGCAGCATCGTCAGAATTCTCGCCCCATTCTGACCGGAAGTAAGATAAAATCGGAGACGAATTCGGGGCAGTATTATCGGGAACGTTCGCTCGAGACCTCGAGAACCATTCCGAGCACCGATTTTATCTTTGTTAAATAAGCAATGCTCCTACCGCCGTTCTCGCAGCATCGTCAGACTTGTCGACCCATTCTGACCGGAAGTAAGATAAAATCGGAGACGATTTCGGGGCAGTAATATCGGGAATGTTCGCTCGAGGCACCGAGAACCATTCCGAGCACCGATTTTATCTTTGTTAAATAAACAATGCTCCGACCGTCGTTCTCGCTGCATCGTCAGACTTCTCGACCCATTCTGACCGGAAGTAAGATAAAATCGGTGACGATTTCGGGGCCGTAATATCGGGAATGTTCGCTCGAGGCCCCGAGAACCATTCCGAGCACCGATTTTATTTTTGTTAAATAAACTATGCTCCAATCGTCGTTCTCCCTGCATCTTTAGACTTCTCGCCCCATTCTGACCGGAAGTAAGATAAAATCGGAGACGAATTCGGGGCAGTTTTATCGGGAATGTTCGCTCGAGGCCCCAAAAACCATTCCGAGCACCGATTTTATCTTTGTTAAATAATCAATGCTCCTACCGCCGTTCTCGCAACACCGTCAGACTTGTCGACCCATTCTGACCGGAAGTAAGATAAAATCGGAGAAGATTTCGGGGCAGTAATATCGGGAATATTCGCTCGAGGCCCCGAGAACCATTCCGAGCACCGATTTTATCTTTGTTAAATAAACAATGCTCCTACCGCCGTTCTCGCAGCATCGTCCGACTTGTCGACCCATTCTGACCGGAAGTAAGATAAAATCGGTGACGATTTCGGGGCCGTAATATCGGGAATGTTCGCCCGAGTCCCCGAGAACCATTCCGAGCACCGATTTTATTTTTGTTAAATAAACTATGCTCCAATCGTCTTTCTCCCTGCATCTTTAGACTTCTCGCCCCATTCTGACCGGAAGTAAGATAAAATCGGAGACGAATTCCGGGCAGTTTTATCGGGAATATTCGCTCGAGGCCCCGAGAACCATTCCGAGCACCGATTTTATCTTTGTTAAATAAACAATTTTCCTACTGTCGTTCTCGCAGCATCGTCAGACTTCTCGACCCATTCACACCGGAAGTAAGATAAAATCGGAGACGAATTCGGGGCAGTATTATCGGGAACGTTCGCTCGAGACCTCGAGAACCATTCCGAGCACCGATTTTATCTTTATTAAATAAGCAATGCTCCTACCGCCGTTCTCGCAGCATCGTCAGACTTATCGACCCATTCTGACCGGAAGTAAGATAAAATCGGAGACGATTTCGGGGCAGTAATATCGGGAATGTTCGCTCGAGGCACCGAGAACCATTGCGAGCACCGATTTTATCTTTGTTAAATAAACAATGCTCCGACCGTCGTTCTCGCTGCATCGTCAGACTTCTCGACCCATTCTGACCGGAAGTAAGATAAAATCGGTGACGATTTCGGGGCCGTAATATCGGGAATGTTCGCTCGAGGCCCCGAGAACCATTCCGAGCACCGATTTTATCTGTGTTAAATAAACAATGCTCCAATCGTCGTTCTCGCTGCATCTTTAAACTTCTCGCCCCATTCTGACCGGAAGTAAGATAAAATCGGAGACGAATTCGGGGCAGTAATATCGGAAATGTTCGCTCGATGCCCCGAGAACCATTCCGAGCACCGATTTTATCTTTGTTTAATAAACAATGCCCCTACCGTCGTACTCGCACCATGGTCAGAATGCTCCAGCCATTCTGACCGGAAGTAAGATAAAATCAGGGACTATTTCGGGGCAGTAATATCGGGAATTTCCGATCGAGGCCCCAAAAACTATTCCGAGCACCGCTTTTATCTTTGTTAAATTAACAATTCTCCAATCGTCGTTCTCGCTGCATCTTTAGACTTCTCGCCCCATTCTGACCGGAAGTAAGATAAAATCGGAGACGACTTCGGGGCAGTATTATCGGGAATGTTCGCTCGAGGCCCCGAGAACCATTCCGAGCACCGATTTTATCTTTGTTAAATAAACAATGCTCCTACCGCCGTTCTCGCAGCATCGTCAGACTTGTCGACCCATTCTGACCGGAAGTAAGATGAAATCGGTGACGATTTCGGGGCCGTAATATCGGGAATGTTCGCTCGAGGCCCCGAGAACCATTCCGAGCACCGATTTTATCTTTGTTAAATAAACAATGCTCCGACCGTCGTTCTCGCTGCATCGTCAGACTTCTCGACCCATTCTGACCGGAAGTAAGATGAAATCGGTGACGATTTCGGGGCCGTAATATCGGGAATGTTCGCTCGAGGCCCCGAGAACCATTCCGAGCACCGATTTTATCTTTGTTAAATAAACAATGCTCCAATCGTCGTTCTCGCTGCATCTTTAGACTTCTCGCCCCATTCTGACCGGAAGTAAAATAAAATCGGAGACGAATTCGGGGCAGTAATATCGGGAATGGTCGCTCGATGCCCCGAGAACCATTCCGAGCACCGATTTTATCTTTGTTAAATAAACAATTTTCCTACTGTCGTTCTCGCAGCATCGTCAGACTTCTCGACCCATTCACACCGGAAGTAAGATAAAATCGGAGACGAATTCGGGGCAGTATTATCGGGAATGTTCGCTCGAGGCCCCGAGAACCATTCCGAGCACCGATTTTTTCTTTGTTCAATAAACAATTTTCCTACTATCGTTCTCGCAGCATCGTCAGACTTCTCGCCCCATTCTGACCGGAAGTAAGATAAAATCGGAAACGAATTCGGGGCAGTATTATCGGGAACGTACGCTCGAGACCTCGAGAACCATTCCGAGCACCGATTTTATCTTTGTTAAATAAGCAATGCTCCTACCGCCGTTCTCGCAGCATCGTCAGACTTGTCGACCCATTCTGACCGGAAGTAAGATAAAATCGGAGACGATTTCGGGGCCTTAATATCGGGAATATTCGCTCGAGGCACCGAGAACCATTCCGAGCACCGATTTTATCTTTGTTAAATAAACAATGCTCCGACCGTCGTTCTCGCTGCATCGTCAGACTTCTCGACCCATTCTGACCGGAAGTAAGATAAAATCGGTGACGATTTTGGGGCCGTAATATCGGGAATGTTCGCTCGAGGCCCCGAGAACCATTCCGAGCACCGATTTTATTTTTGTTAAATAAACTATGCTCCAATCGTCGTTCTCCCTGCATCTTTAGACTTCTCGCCCCATTCTGACCGGAAGTAAGATAAAATCGGAGACGAATTCGGGGCAGTAATATCGGGAATGTTCGCTGGATGCCCCGAGAACCATTCCGAGCACCGATTTTATCTTTGTCAAATAAACAATGCCCCTACCGTCGTTCTCGCACCATGGTCAGAATGCTCGAGCCATTCTGACCGGAAGTAAGATAAAATCAGAGACTATTTCGGGGCAGTAATATCGTGAATTTCCGATCGAGGCCCCAAAAACTATTCCGAGCACCGCTTTTATCTTTGTTAAATAAACAATGCTCCAATAGTCGTTCTCGCTGCATCTTTAGACTTCTCGCCCCATTATGATCGGAAGTAAGATAAAATCGGAGACGAATTCGGGGCAGTATTATCGGGAATGTTCGCTCGAGGCCCCGAGAACCATTCCGAGCACCGATTTTATCTTTGTTAAATAAACAATGCTCCTACCGCCGTTCTCGCAACACCGTCAGACTTGTCGACCCATTCTGACCGGAAGTAAGATAAAATCGGAGAAGATTTCGGGGCAGTAATATCGGGAATATTCGCTCGAGGCCCCGAGAACCATTCCGAGCACCGATTTTATCTTTGTTAAATAAACAATGCTCCTACCGCCGTTCTCGCAGCATCGTCCGACTTGTCGACCCATTCTGACCGGAAGTAAGATAAAATCGGTGACGATTTCGGGGCCGTAATATCGGGAATGTTCGCCCGAGTCCCCGAGAACCATTCCGAGCACCGATTTTATTTTTGTTAAATAAACTATGCTCCAATCGTCTTTCTCCCTGCATCTTTAGACTTCTCGCCCCATTCTGACCGGAAGTAAGATAAAATCGGAGACGAATTCCGGGCAGTTTTATCGGGAATATTCGCTCGAGGCCCCGAGAACCATTCCGAGCACCGATTTTATCTTTGTTAAATAAACAATTTTCCTACTGTCGTTCTCGCAGCATCGTCAGACTTCTCGACCCATTCACACCGGAAGTAAGATAAAATCGGAGACGAATTCGGGGCAGTATTATCGGGAATGTTCGCTCGAGGCCCCGAGAACCATTCCGAGCACCGATTTTTTCTTTGTTAAATAAACAATTTTCCTACCATCGTTCTCGCAGCATCGTCAGACTTCTCGCCCCATTCTGACCGGAAGTAAGATAAAATCGGAGACGAATTCGGGGCAGTATTATCGGGAATGTTCGCTCGAGACCTCGAGAACCATTCCGAGCACCGATTTTATCTTTATTAAATAAGCAATGCTCCTACCGCCGTTCTCGCAGCATCGTCAGGCTTATCGACCCATTCTGACCGGAAGTAAGATAAAATCGGAGACGATTTCGGGGCAGTAATATCGGGAATGTTCGCTCGAGGCACCGAGAACCATTGCGAGCACCGATTTTATCTTTGTTAAATAAACAATGCTCCGACCGTCGTTCTCGCTGCATCGTCAGACTTCTCGACCCATTCTGACCGGAAGTAAGATAAAATCGGTGACGATTTCGGGGCCGTAATATCGGGAATGTTCGCTCGAGGCCCCGAGAACCATTCCGAGCACCGATTTTATCTGTGTTAAATAAACAATGCTCCAATCGTCGTTCTCGCTGCATCTTTAAACTTCTCGCCCCATTCTGACCGGAAGTAAGATAAAATCGGAGACGAATTCGGGGCAGTAATATCGGAAATGTTCGCTCGATGCCCCGAGAACCATTCCGAGCACCGATTTTATCTTTGTTTAATAAACAATGCCCCTACCGTCGTACTCGCACCATGGTCAGAATGCTCCAGCCATTCTGACCGGAAGTAAGATAAAATCAGGGACTATTTCGGGGCAGTAATATCGGGAATTTCCGATCGAGGCCCCAAAAACTATTCCGAGCACCGCTTTTATCTTTGTTAAATTAACAATTCTCCAATCGTCGTTCTCGCTGCATCTTTAGACTTCTCGCCCCATTCTGACCGGAAGTAAGATAAAATCGGAGACGACTTCGGGGCAGTATTATCGGGAATGTTCGCTCGAGGCCCCGAGAACCATTCCGAGCACCGATTTTATCTTTGTTAAATAAACAATGCTCCTACCGCCGTTCTCGCAGCATCGTCAGACTTGTCGACCCATTCTGACCGGAAGTAAGATGAAATCGGTGACGATTTCGGGGCCGTAATATCGGGAATGTTCGCTCGAGGCCCCGAGAACCATTCCGAGCACCGATTTTATCTTTGTTAAATAAACAATGCTCCGACCGTCGTTCTCGCTGCATCGTCAGACTTCTCGACCCATTCTGACCGGAAGTAAGATGAAATCGGTGACGATTTCGGGGCCGTAATATCGGGAATGTTCGCTCGAGGCCCCGAGAACCATTCCGAGCACCGATTTTATCTTTGTTAAATAAACAATGCTCCAATCGTCGTTCTCGCTGCATCTTTAGACTTCTCGCCCCATTCTGACCGGAAGTAAAATAAAATCGGAGACGAATTCGGGGCAGTAATATCGGGAATGGTCGCTCGATGCCCCGAGAACCATTCCGAGCACCGATTTTATCTTTGTTAAATAAACAATTTTCCTACTGTCGTTCTCGCAGCATCGTCAGACTTCTCGACCCATTCACACCGGAAGTAAGATAAAATCGGAGACGAATTCGGGGCAGTATTATCGGGAATGTTCGCTCGAGGCCCCGAGAACCATTCCGAGCACCGATTTTTTCTTTGTTCAATAAACAATTTTCCTACTATCGTTCTCGCAGCATCGTCAGACTTCTCGCCCCATTCTGACCGGAAGTAAGATAAAATCGGAAACGAATTCGGGGCAGTATTATCGGGAACGTACGCTCGAGACCTCGAGAACCATTCCGAGCACCGATTTTATCTTTGTTAAATAAGCAATGCTCCTACCGCCGTTCTCGCAGCATCGTCAGACTTGTCGACCCATTCTGACCGGAAGTAAGATAAAATCGGAGACGATTTCGGGGCCTTAATATCGGGAATATTCGCTCGAGGCACCGAGAACCATTCCGAGCACCGATTTTATCTTTGTTAAATAAACAATGCTCGGACCGTCGTTCTCGCTGCATCGTCAGACTTCTCGACCCATTCTGACCGGAAGTAAGATAAAATCGGTGACGATTTTGGGGCCGTAATATCGGGAATGTTCGCTCGAGGCCCCGAGAACCATTCCGAGCACCGATTTTATTTTTGTTAAATAAACTATGCTCCAATCGTCGTTCTCCCTGCATCTTTAGACTTCTCGCCCCATTCTGACCGGAAGTAAGATAAAATCGGAGACGAATTCGGGGCAGTTTTATCGGGATTGTTCGCTCGAGGCCCCGAGAACCATTCCGAGCACCGATTTTATCTTTGTTAAATAAACACTGCTCCTACCGCCGTTCTCGCAGCATCGTCAGACTTCTCGACCCATTCACACCGGAAGTAAGATGAAATCGGAGACGAATTCGGGGCAGTATTATCGGGAATGTTCGCTCGAGGCCCCGAGAACCATTCCGAGCACCGATTTTTTCTTTGTTCAATAAACAATTTTCCTACTATCGTTCTCGCAGCATCGTCAGACTTCTCGCCCCATTCTGACCGGAAGTAAGATAAAATCGGAAACGAATTCGGGGCAGTATTATCGGGAACGTACGCTCGAGACCTCGAGAACCATTCCGAGCACCGATTTTATCTTTGTTAAATAAGCAATGCTCCTACCGCCGTTCTCGCAGCATCGTCAGACTTGTCGACCCATTCTGACCGGACGTAAGATAAAATCGGAGACGATTTCGGGGCCTTAATATCGGGAATATTCGCTCGAGGCACCGAGAACCATTCCGAGCACCGATTTTATCTTTGTTAAATAAACAATGCTCCGACCGTCGTTCTCGCTGCATCGTCAGACTTCTCGACCCATTCTGACCGGAAGTAAGATAAAATCGGTGACGATTTTGGGGCCGTAATATCGGGAATGTTCGCTCGAGGCCCCGAGAACCATTCCGAGCACCGATTTTATTTTTGTTAAATAAACTATGCTCCAATCGTCGTTCTCCCTGCATCTTTAGACTTCTCGCCCCATTCTGACCAGAAGTAAGATAAAATCGGAGACGAATTCGGGGCAGTTTTATCGGGATTGTTCGCTCGAGGCCCCGAGAACCATTCCGAGCACCGATTTTATCTTTGTTAAATAAACACTGCTCCTACCGCCGTTCTCGCAGCATCGTCAGACTTCTCGACCCATTCACACCGGAAGTAAGATGAAATCGGAGACGAATTCGGGGCAGTATTATCGGGAATGTTCGCTCGAGGCCCCGAGAACCATTCCGAGCACCGATTTTATCTTTGTTAAATAAACAATGCTCCTACCGCCGTTCTCGCAGCATCGTCAGACTTGTCGACACATTCTGACCGGAAGTAAGATAAAATCGGAGACGATTTCGGGGCAGTAATATCGGGAATGTTCGCTCGAGGCACCGAGAACCATTCCGAGAACCGATTTTATCTTTGTTAAATAAACAATGCTCCGACCGTCGTTCTCGCTGCATCGTCAGACTTCTCGACCCATTCTGACCGGAAGTAAGATAAAATCGGTGACGATTTCGGGGCCGTAATATCGGGAATGTTCGCCCGAGGCCCCGAGAACCATTCCGAGCACCGATTTTATTTTTGTTAAATAAACTATGCTCCAATCGTCGTTCTCCCTGCATCTTTAGACTTCTTGCCCCATTCTGACCGGAAGTAAGATAAAATCGGAGACGAATTCGGGGCAGTTTTATCGGGAATGTTCGCTCGAGGCCCCGAGAACCATTCCGAGCACCGATTTTATCTTTGTTAAATAAACAATGCTCCTACCGCCGTTCTCGCAGCATCGTCAGACTTCTCGACCCATTCACACCGGAAGTAAGATAAAATCGGAGACGAATTCGGGGCAGTATTATCGGGCATGTTCGCTCGAGGCCCCGAGAACCATTCCGAGCACCGATTTTATCTTTGTAAAATACACAATGCTCCTACCGCCGATCTCGCAGCATCGTCAGACTTCTCGACACATTCACATTGGAAGTAAGATAAAATCGGAGACGAATTCGGGGCAGTATTATCGGGAATGTTCGCTCGAGGCTCCGAGAACCATTCCGAGCACCGATTTTATCTCTGTTAAATAAATAATGCTCCTCCCGCCGTTCTCGCAGCATCGTCAGACTTGTCGACACATTCTGACCGGAAGTAAGATAAAATCGGAGACGATTTCGGGGCAGTAATATCGGGAATGTTCGCTCGAGGCACCGAGAACCATTCCGAGCACCGATTTTATCTTTGTTAAATAAACAATGCTCCGACCGTCGTTCTCGCTGCATCGTCAGACTTCTCGACCCATTCTGACCGGAAGTAAAAGGAAATCGGTGACGATTTCGGGGCCGTAATATCGGGAATGTTCGCTCGAGGCCCCGAGAATCATTCCGAGCACCGATTTTATCTTTGTTAAATAAACAATGCTCCAATCGTCGTTCTCGCTGCATCTTTAGACTTCTCGCCCCATTCTGACCGGAAGTAAGATAAAATCGGAGACGAATTCGGGGCAGTAATATCGGGAATGTTCGCTCGATGCCCCGAGAACAATTCCGAGCACCGATTTTATCCTTATTAAATAAACAATGCCCCTACCGTCGTTCTCGCACCATGGTCAGAATGCTCGAGCCATTCTGACCGGAAGTAAGATAAAATCAGAGACTATTTCGGGGCAGTAATATCGGGAATTTCCGATCGAGGCCCCAAAAACTATTCCGAGCACCGCTTTTATCTTTGTTAAATAAACAATGCTACAATCGTCGTTCTCGCTGCATCTTTAGATTTCTCGCCCCATTCTGATCGGAAGTAAGATAAAATCGGAGACGAATTCGGGGCAGTATTATCGGGAAAGTTCGCTCGAGGCCCCGAGAACCATTCCGAGCACCGATTTTATCTTTGTTAAATAAACAATGCTCCGACCGCCGTTCTCGCAGCATCGTCAGACTTGTCGACCCATTCTGACCGGAAGTAAGATAAAATCGGAGACGATTTCGGGGCAGTAATATCGGGAATGTTCGCTCGAGGCCCCGAGAATCATTCCGAGCACCGATTTTATTTTTGTTAAATAAACTATGCTCCAATCGTCGTTCTCCCTGCATCTTTAGACTTCTCGCCCCATTCTGACCGGAAGTAAGATAAAATCGGAGACGAATTCGGGGCAGTTTTATCGGGAATGTTCGCTCGAGGGCCCGAGAACCATTCCGAGCACCGATTTTATCTTTGTTAAATAAACAATTTTCCTACTGTCGTTCTCGCAGCATCGTCAGACTTCTCGACCCATTCACACCGGAAGTAAGATAAAATCGGAGACGAATTCGGGGCAGTATTATCGGGAATGTTCGCTCGAGGCCCCGAGAACCATTCCGAACACCGATTTTTGCTTTGTTAAATAAACAATATTCCTACCGTCGTTCTCGCAGCATCGTCAGACTTCTCGCCCCATTCTGACCGGAAGTAAGATAAAATCGGAGACGAATTCGGGGCAGTATTATCGGGAACGTTCGTTCGAGGCCCCGACAACCATTCCGAGCACCGATTTTATCTTTGTTAAATAAGCAATGCTCCTACCGCCGTTCTCGCAGCATCGTCAGACTTGTCGACCCATTCTGACCGGAAGTAAGATAAAATCGGAAACGATTTCGGGGCAGTAATATCGGGAATGTTCGCTCGAGGCACCGAGAACCATTCCGAGCACCGATTTTATCTTTGTTAAATAAACAATGCTCTGACCGCCGTTCTCGCTGCATCGTCAGACTTCTCGACCCATTCTGACCGGAAGTAAGATAAAATCGGTGACGATTTCGGGGCCGTAATATAGGGAATGTACGCTCGAGGCCCCGAGAACCATTCCGAGCACCGATTTTATCTTTGTTAAATAAACAATGCTCCTACCGCCGTTCTCGCAGCATCGTCAGACTTCTCGACCCATTCACACCGGAAGTAAGATAAATTCGGAGACGAATTCGGGGCAGTATTATCGGGAATGTTCGCTCGAGGCCCCGAGAACCATTCCGAGCACCGATTTTATCTTTGTTAAATAAACAATGCTCCTACCGCCGTTCTCGCAGCATCGTCAGACTTCTCGACCCATTCACACCGGAAGTAAGATAAAATCGGAGACGAATTCGGGGCAGTATTATCGGGAATGTTCGCTCGAGGCCCCGAGAACCATTCCGAGCACCGATTTTATCTTTGTTAAATAAACAATGCTCCAACCGCCGTTCTCGCAGCATCGTCGGACTTGTCGACACATTCTGACCGGAAGTAAGATAAAATCGGAGACGATTTCGGGGCAGTAGTATCGTGATAGTTCGCTCGAGGCACCGAGAACCATTCACACCGGAAGTAAGATAAAATCGGAGACGATTTCGGGGCAGTAATATCGGGAAAGTTCGCTCGAGGCCCCGAGAACCATTCCGAGCACCGATTTTATCTTTGTTAAATAAACAATGCTCCTACCGCCGTTCTCGCAGCATCGTCCGACTTGTCGACCAATTCTGACCGGTAGTAAGATAAAATCGGAGACGATTTCGGGGCAGTAATATCGGTAATGTTCGTTCGAGGCACCGAGAACCATTCCGAGCACCGATTTTATCTTTGTTAAATAAACAATGCTCCGACCGTCGTTCTCGCTGCATCGTCAGACTTTTCGACCCATTCTGACCGGAAGTAAGATAAAATCGGTGACGATTTCGGGGCCGTAATATCGGGAATGTTCGCCCGAGGCCCCGAGAACCATTCCGAGCACCGATTTTATTTTTGTTAAATAAACTATGCTCCAATCGTCGTTCTCCCTGCATCTTTAGACTTCTCGCCCCATTCTGACCGGAAGTATGATAAAATCGGAGACGAATTCCGGGCAGTTTTATCGGGAATGTTCGCTCGAGGCCCCGAGAACCATTCCGAGCACCGATTTTATCTTTGTTAAATAAACAATTTTCCTACTGTCGTTCTCGCAGCATCGTCAGACTTCTCGACCCATTCGCACCGGAAGTAAGATAAAATCGGAGACGAATTCGGGGCAGTATTATCGGGAATGTTCGCTCGAGGCCCCGAGAACCATTCCGAGCACCGATTTTTTCTTTGTTAAATAAACAATTTTCCTACCATCGTTCTCGGAGCATCGTCAGACTTCTCGCCCCATTCTGACCGGAAGTAAGATAAAATCGGAGACGAATTCGGGGCAGTATTATCGGGAACGTTCGCTCGAGACCTCGAGAACCATTCCGAGCACCGATTTTATCTTTGTTAAATAAGCAATGCTCCTACCGCCGTTCTCGCAGCATCGTCAGACTTGTCGACCCATTCTGACCGGAAGTAAGATAAAATCGGAGACGATTTCGGGGCAGTAATATCGGGAATGTTCGCTCGAGACACCGAGAACCATTCCGAGCACCGATTTTATCTTTGTTAAATAAACAATGCTCCGACCGACGTTCTCGCTGCATCGTCAGACTTCTCGACCCATTGTGACCGGAAGTAAGATAAAATCGGTGACGATTTCGGGGCCGTAATATCGGGAATGTACGCTCGAGGCCCCGAGAACCATTCCGAGCACCGATTTTATCTTTGTTAAGTAAACAATGCTCCTACCGCCGTTCTCGCAGCATCGTCAGACTTCTCGACCCATTCACACCGGAAGTAAGATAAAATCGGAGACGAATTCGGGGCAGTATTATCGGGAATGTTCGCTCGAGGGCCCGAGAACCATTCCGAGCACCGATTTTATCTTTGCTAAATAAGCAATTTTCCTACTGTCGTTCTCGCAGCATCGTCAGACTTCTCGACCCATTCACACCGGAAGTAAGATAAAATCGGAGACGAATTCGGGGCAGTATTATCGGGAATGTTCGCTCGAGGCCCCGAGAACCATTCCGAGCACCGATTTTTTCTTTGTTAAATAAACAATATTCCTACCGCCGTTCTTGCAGCATCATCAGACTTCTCGCCCCATTCTGACCGGAAGTAAGATAAAATCGGAGACGAATTCGGGGCAGTATTATCGGGAACGTTCGCTCGAGGCCCCGACAACCATTCCGAGCACCGATTTTATCTTTGTTAAATAAGCAATGCTCCTACCGCCGCTCTCGCAGAATAGTCAGACTTGTCGACCCATTCTGACCGGAAGTAAGATAAAATCGGAGACGATTTCGGGGCAGTAGTATCGTGATATTTCGCTCGAGGCACCGAGAACCATTCACACCGGAAGTAAGATAAAATCGGAGACGATTTCGGGGCAGTAATATCGGGAAAGTTCGCTCGAGGCCCCGAGAACCATTCCGAGCACCGATTTTATCTTTGTTAAATAAACAATGCTCCTACCGCCGTTCTCGCAGCATCGTCCGACTTGTCGACCAATTCTGACCGGTAGTAAGATAAAATCGGAGACGATTTCGGGGCAGTAATATCGGTAATGTTCGTTCGAGGCACCGAGAACCATTCCGAGCACCGATTTTATTTTTGTTAAATAAACTATGCTCCAATCGTCGTTCTCCCTGCATCTTTAGACTTCTCGCCCCATTCTGACCGGAAGTATGATAAAATCGGAGACGAATTCCGGGCAGTTTTATCGGGAATGTTCGCTCGAGGCCTCGAGAACCATTCCGAGCACCGATTTTATCTTTGTTAAATAAACAATTTTCCTACTGTCGTTCTCGCAGCATCGTCAGACTTCTCGACCCATTCACACCGGAAGTAAGATAAAATCGGAGACGAATTCGGGGCAGTATTATCGGGAATGTTCGCTCGAGGCCCCGAGAACCATTCCGAGCACCGATTTTTTCTTTGTTAAATAAACAATTTTCCTACCATCGTTCTCGGAGCATCGTCAGACTTCTCGCCCCATTCTGACCGGAAGTAAGATAAAATCGGAGGCGAATTCGGGGCAGTATTATCGGGAACGTTCGCTCGAGACCTCGAGAACCATTCCGAGCACCGATTTTATCTTTGTTAAATAAGCAATGCTCCTACCGCCGTTCTCGCAGCATCGTCAGACTTGTCGACCCATTCTGACCGGAAGTAAGATAAAATCGGAGACGATTTCGGGGCAGTAATATCGGGAATGTTCGCTCGAGACACCGAGAACCATTCCGAGCACCGATTTTATCTTTGTTAAATAAACAATGCTCCGACCGACGTTCTCGCTGCATCGTCAGACTTCTCGACCCATTGTGACCGGAAGTAAGATAAAATCGGTGACGATTTCGGGGCCGTAATATCGGGAATGTACGCTCGAGGCCCCGAGAACCATTCCGAGCACCGATTTTATCTTTGTTAAATAAACAATGCTCCTACCGCCGTTCTCGCAGCATCGTCAGACTTCTCGACCCATTCACACCGGAAGTAAGATAAAATCGGAGACGAATTCGGGGCAGTATTATCGGGAATGTTCGCTCGAGGGCCCGAGAACCATTCCGAGCACCGATTTTATCTTTGCTAAATAAGCAATTTTCCTACTGTCGTTCTCGCAGCATCGTCAGACTTCTCGACCCATTCACACCGGAAGTAAGATAAAATCGGAGACGAATTCGGGGCAGTATTATCGGGAATGTTCGCTCGAGGCCCCGAGAACCATTCCGAGCACCGATTTTTTCTTTGTTAAATAAACAATATTCCTACCGCCGTTCTTGCAGCATCATCAGACTTCTCGCCCCATTCTGACCGGAAGTAAGATAAAATCGGAGACGAATTCGGGGCAGTATTATCGGGAACGTTCGCTCGAGGCCCCGACAACCATTCCGAGCACCGATTTTATCTTTGTTAAATAAGCAATGCTCCTACCGCCGTTCTCGCAGAATAGTCAGACTTGTCGACCCATTCTGACCGGAAGTAAGATAAAATCGGAGACGATTTCGGGGCAGTAATATCGGGAATGTTCGCTCGAGGCCCCGAGAACCATTCCGAGCACCGATTTTATCTTTGTTAAATAAACAATGCTCCTACCGCCGTTCTCGCAGCATCGTCCGACTTGTCGACCCATTCTGACCGGAAGTAAGATAAAATCGGAGACGATTTCGGGGCAGTAATATCGGGAATGTTCGTTCGAGGCACCGAGAACCATTCCGAGCACCGATTTTATCTTTGTTAACTAAACAATGCTCCGACCGTCGTTCTCGCTGCATCGTCAGACTTCTCGACCCATTCACACCGGAAGTAAGATAAAATCGGAGACGAATTCGGGGCAGTATTATCGGGAATGTTCGCTCGAGGCCCCGAGAACCATTCCGAGCACCGATTTTTTCTTTGTTAAATAAACAATTTTCCTACCATCGTTCTCGGAGCATCGTCAGACTTCTCGCCCCATTCTGACCGGAAGTAAGATAAAATCGGAGACGAATTTGGGGCAGTATTATCAGGAACGTTCGCTCGAGACCTCGAGAACCATTCCGAGCACCGATTTTATCTTTGTTAAATAAGCAATGCTCCTACCGCCGTTCTCGCAGCATCGTCAGACTTATCGACAAATTCTGACCGGAAGTAAGATAAAATCGGAGACGATTTCGGGGCAGTAATATCGGGAATGTTCGCTCGAGGCACCGACAACCATTCCGAGCACCGATTTTATCTTTGTTAAATAAACAATGCTCCGACCGTCGTTCTCGCTGCATCGTCAGACTTCTCGACCCATTCTGACCGGAAGTAAGATAAAATCGGTGACGATTTCGGGGCCGTAATATCGGGAATGTTCGCTCGAGGCCCCGAGAACCATTCCGAGCACCGATTTTATCTTTGTTAAATAAACAATGCTCCGACCGTCGTTCTCGCTGCATCGTCAGACTTCTCGACCCATTCTGACCGGAAGTAAGATAAAATCGGTGACGATTTCGGGGCCGTAATATCGGGAATGTTCGCCCGAGGCCCCGAGAACCATTCCGAGCAACGATTTTATTTTTGTTAAATAAACTATGCTCCAATCGTCGTTCTACCTGCATGTTTAGACTTCTCGCCCCATTCTGACCGGAAGTAAGATAAAATCGGAGACGAATTCGGGGCCGTAATATCGGGCATGTTCGCCCGAGGCCCCGAGAACCATTCCGAGCACCGATTTTATCTTTGTTAAATAAACAATGCTCCAATCGTCGTTCTCGCTGCATCTTTAGACTTCTCGCCCCATTCTGACCGGAAGTAAGATAAAATCGGAGACGAATTCGGGGCAGTAATATCGGGAATGTTCGCTCGATGCCCCGAGAACCATTCCGAGCACCGATTTTATCTTTGTTAAATAAACAATGCCCCTACCGTCGTTCTCGCACCATGGTCAGAATGCTCGAGCCATTCTGACCGGAAGTAAGATAAAATCAGAGACTATTTCGGGGCCGTAATATCGGGAATTTCCGATCGAGGCCCCAAAAACTATTCCGAGCACCGCTTTTATCTTTGTTAAATAAACAATGCTCCAATCGTCGTTCTCGCTGCATCTTTAGACTTCTCGCCCCATTCTGATCGGAAGTAAGATAAAATCGGAGACGAATTCGGGGCACTATTATCGGGAATGTTCGCTCGGGGCCCCGAGAACCATTCCGAGCACCGATTTGATCTTCGATCAATAAACAATGCTCCTACCGCCGTTCTCGCAGCATCGTCAGATTTGTCGACCCATTCTGACCGGAAGTAAGATAAAATCGGAGACGATTTCGGGGCAGTAATATCGGGAATGTTCGCTCGAGGCACCGAGAACCATTCCGAGCACCGATTTTATCTTTGTTAAATAAACAATGCTCCGACCGTCGTTCTCGCTGCATCGTCAGACTTCTCGACCCATTCTGACCGGAAGTAAGATAAAATCGGTGACGATTTCGGGGCCGTAATATCGGGAATGTTCGCCCCAGGCCCCGAGAACCATTCCGAGCACCGATTTTTTTTTTGTTAAATAAACTATGCTCCAATCGTCGTTCTCCCTGCATCTTTAGACTGCTCGCCCCATTCTGACCGGAAGTAAGATAAAATCGGAGACGAATTCGGGGCAGTTTTATCGGGAATGCTCGCTCGAGGCCCCGAGAACCATTCCGAGCACCGATTTTATCTTTGTTAAATAAACAATTTTCCTACTGTCGTTCTCGCAGCATCGTCAGACTTCTCGACCCATTCACACCGGAAGTAAGATAAAATCGGAGACGAATTCGGGGCAGTATTATCGGGAATGTTCGCTCGAGGCCCCGAGAACCATTCCGAGCACCGATTTTTTCTTTGTTAAATAAACAATTTTCCTACCGTCGTTCTCGCAGCATCGTCAGACTTCTCGCCCCATTCTGACCGGAAGTAAGATAAAATCGGAGACGAATTCAGGGCAGTATTATCGGGAACGTTCGCTCGAGGCCCCGAGAACCATTCCGAGCACCGATTTTATCTTTGTTAAATAAGCAATGCTCCTACCGCCGTTCTCGCAGCATCGTCAGACTTGTCGACCCATTCTGACCGGAAGTAAGATAAAATCGGAGACGATTTCGGGGCAGTAATATCGGGAATGTTCGCTCGAGGCACCGAGAACCATTCCGAGCACCGATTTTATCTTTGTTAAATAAACAATGCTCCCACCGTCGTTCTCGCTGCATCGTCAGACTTCTCGACCCATTCTGACCGGAAGTAAGATAAAATCGGTGACGATTTCGGGGCCGTAATATCGGGAATGTTCGCTCGAGGCCCCGAGAACCATTCCGAGCACCGATTTTGTTTTTGTTAAATAAACTATGCTCCAATCGTCGTTCTCCCTGCATCTTTAGACTTCTCGCCCCATTCTGACCGGAAGTAAGATAAAATCGGAGACGAATTCCGAGCAGTTTTATCAGGAATGTTCGCTCGAGGCCCCGAAAACCATTCCGAGCACCGATTTTATCTTTGTTAAATGAACAATTTTCCTACTGTGGTTCTCGCAGCATCGTCAGACTTCTCGACCCGTTCACACCGGAAGTAAGATAAAATCGGAGACGAATTCGGGGCAGTATTATCGGGAATGTTCGCTCGAGGCCCCGAGAACCATTCCGAGCACCGCTTTTATCTTTGTTAAATAAACAATGCTCCAATCGTCGTTCTCGCTGCATCTTTAGACTTCTCGCCCCATTATGATCGGAAGTAAGATAAAATCGGAGACGAATTCGGGGCAGTATTATCGGGAATGTTCGCTCGAGGCCCCGAGAAACATTCCAAGCACCGATTTTATCTTTGTTAAATAAACAATGCTCCTACCGCCGTTCTCGCAGCATCGTCAGACTTGTCGACAAATTCTGACCGGAAGTAAGATAAAATCGGAGACGATTTCGGGGCAGTAATATCGGGAATGTTCGCTCGAGGCACCGAGAACCATTCCGAGCACCGATTTTATCTTTGTTAAATAAACAATGCTCCGACCGTCGTTCTCGCTGCATCGTCAGACTTCTCGACCCATTCACACCGGAAGTAAGATAAAATCGGAGACGAATTCGGGGCAGTATTATCGGGAATGTTCGCTCGAGGCCCCGAGAACCATTCCGAGCACCGATTTTATCTTTGTTAAATAAACAATGCTCCGACCGCCGTTCTCGCAGCATCGTCAGACTTGTCGACCCATTCTGACCGGAAGTAAGATAAAATCGGAGACGATTTCGGGGCAGTAATATCGGGAATGTTCGCTCGAGGCCCCGAGAATCATTCCGAGCACCGATTTTATTTTTGTTAAATAAACTATGCTCCAATCGTCGTTCTCCCTGCATCTTTAGACTTCTCGCCCCATTCTGACCGGAAGTAAGATAAAATCGGAGACGAATTCGGGGCAGTTTTATCGGGAATGTTCGCTCGAGGGCCCGAGAACCATTCCGAGCACCGATTTTATCTTTGTTAAATAAACGATTTTCCTACTGTCGTTCTCGCAGCATCGTCAGACTTCTCGACCCATTCACACCGGAAGTAAGATAAAATCGGAGACGAATTCGGGGCAGTATTATCGGGAATGTTCGCTCGAGGCCCCGAGAACCATTCCGAACACCGATTTTTGCTTTGTTAAATAAACAATATTCCTACCGTCGTTCTCGCAGCATCGTCAGACTTCTCGCCCCATTCTGACCGGAAGTAAGATAAAATCGGAGACGAATTCGGGGCAGTATTATCGGGAACGTTCGTTCGAGGCCCCGACAACCATTCCGAGCACCGATTTTATCTTTGTTAAATAAGCAATGCTCCTACCGCCGTTCTCGCAGCATCGTCAGACTTGTCGACCCATTCTGACCGGAAGTAAGATAAAATCGGAGACGATTTCGGGGCAGTAATATCGGGAATGTTCGCTCGAGGCACCGAGAACCATTCCGAGCACCGATTTTATCTTTGTTAAATAAACAATGCTCCCACCGTCGTTCTCGCTGCATCGTCAGACTTCTCGACCCATTCTGACCGGAAGTAAGATAAAATCGGTGACGATTTCGGGGCCGTAATATCGGGAATGTTCGCTCGAGGCCCCGAGAACCATTCCGAGCACCGATTTTGTTTTTGTTAAATAAACTATGCTCCAATCGTCGTTCTCCCTGCATCTTTAGACTTCTCGCCCCATTCTGACCGGAAGTAAGATAAAATCGGAGACGAATTCCGAGCAGTTTTATCAGGAATGTTCGCTCGAGGCCCCGAAAACCATTCCGAGCACCGATTTTATCTTTGTTAAATGAACAATTTTCCTACTGTGGTTCTCGCAGCATCGTCAGACTTCTCGACCCGTTCACACCGGAAGTAAGATAAAATCGGAGACGAATTCGGGGCAGTATTATCGGGAATGTTCGCTCGAGGCCCCGAGAACCATTCCGAGCACCGCTTTTATCTTTGTTAAATAAACAATGCTCCAATCGTCGTTCTCGCTGCATCTTTAGACTTCTCGCCCCATTATGATCGGAAGTAAGATAAAATCGGAGACGAATTCGGGGCAGTATTATCGGGAATGTTCGCTCGAGGCCCCGAGAAACATTCCAAGCACCGATTTTATCTTTGTTAAATAAACAATGCTCCTACCGCCGTTCTCGCAGCATCGTCAGACTTGTCGACAAATTCTGACCGGAAGTAAGATAAAATCGGAGACGATTTCGGGGCAGTAATATCGGGAATGTTCGCTCGAGGCACCGAGAACCATTCCGAGCACCGATTTTATCTTTGTTAAATAAACAATGCTCCGACCGTCGTTCTCGCTGCATCGTCAGACTTCTCGACCCATTCACACCGGAAGTAAGATAAAATCGGAGACGAATTCGGGGCAGTATTATCGGGAATGTTCGCTCGAGGCCCCGAGAACCATTCCGAGCACCGATTTTATCTTTGTTAAATAAACAATGCTCCGACCGCCGTTCTCGCAGCATCGTCAGACTTGTCGACCCATTCTGACCGGAAGTAAGATAAAATCGGAGACGATTTCGGGGCAGTAATATCGGGAATGTTCGCTCGAGGCCCCGAGAATCATTCCGAGCACCGATTTTATTTTTGTTAAATAAACTATGCTCCAATCGTCGTTCTCCCTGCATCTTTAGACTTCTCGCCCCATTCTGACCGGAAGTAAGATAAAATCGGAGACGAATTCGGGGCAGTTTTATCGGGAATGTTCGCTCGAGGGCCCGAGAACCATTCCGAGCACCGATTTTATCTTTGTTAAATAAACGATTTTCCTACTGTCGTTCTCGCAGCATCGTCAGACTTCTCGACCCATTCACACCGGAAGTAAGATAAAATCGGAGACGAATTCGGGGCAGTATTATCGGGAATGTTCGCTCGAGGCCCCGAGAACCATTCCGAACACCGATTTTTGCTTTGTTAAATAAACAATATTCCTACCGTCGTTCTCGCAGCATCGTCAGACTTCTCGCCCCATTCTGACCGGAAGTAAGATAAAATCGGAGACGAATTCGGGGCAGTATTATCGGGAACGTTCGTTCGAGGCCCCGACAACCATTCCGAGCACCGATTTTATCTTTGTTAAATAAGCAATGCTCCTACCGCCGTTCTCGCAGCATCGTCAGACTTGTCGACCCATTCTGACCGGAAGTAAGATAAAATCGGAAACGATTTCGGGGCAGTAATATCGGGAATGTTCGCTCGAGGCACCGAGAACCATTCCGAGCACCGATTTTATCTTTGTTAAATAAACAATGCTCCGACCGCCGTTCTCGCTGCATCGTCAGACTTCTCGACCCATTCTGACCGGAAGTAAGATAAAATCGGTGACGATTTCGGGGCCGTAATATAGGGAATGTACGCTCGAGGCCCCGAGAACCATTCCGAGCACCGATTTTATCTTTGTTAAATAAACAATGCTCCTACCGCCGTTCTCGCAGCATCGTCAGACTTCTCGACCCATTCACACCGGAAGTAAGATAAATTCGGAGACGAATTCGGGGCAGTATTATCGGGAATGTTCGCTCGAGGCCCCGAGAACCATTCCGAGCACCGATTTTATCTTTGTTAAATAAACAATGCTCCTACCGCCGTTCTCGCAGCATCGTCAGACTTCTCGACCCATTCACACCGGAAGTAAGATAAAATCGGAGACGAATTCGGGGCAGTATTATCGGGAATGTTCGCTCGAGGCCCCGAGAACCATTCCGAGCACCGATTTTATCTTTGTTAAATAAACAATGCTCCAACCGCCGTTCTCGCAGCATCGTCGGACTTGTCGACACATTCTGACCGGAAGTAAGATAAAATCGGAGACGATTTCGGGGCAGTAGTATCGTGATAGTTCGCTCGAGGCACCGAGAACCATTCACACCGGAAGTAAGATAAAATCGGAGACGATTTCGGGGCAGTAATATCGGGAAAGTTCGCTCGAGGCCCCGAGAACCATTCCGAGCACCGATTTTATCTTTGTTAAATAAACAATGCTCCTACCGCCGTTCTCGCAGCATCGTCCGACTTGTCGACCAATTCTGACCGGTAGTAAGATAAAATCGGAGACGATTTCGGGGCAGTAATATCGGTAATGTTCGTTCGAGGCACCGAGAACCATTCCGAGCACCGATTTTATCTTTGTTAAATAAACAATGCTCCGACCGTCGTTCTCGCTGCATCGTCAGACTTTTCGACCCATTCTGACCGGAAGTAAGATAAAATCGGTGACGATTTCGGGGCCGTAATATCGGGAATGTTCGCCCGAGGCCCCGAGAACCATTCCGAGCACCGATTTTATTTTTGTTAAATAAACTATGCTCCAATCGTCGTTCTCCCTGCATCTTTAGACTTCTCGCCCCATTCTGACCGGAAGTATGATAAAATCGGAGACGAATTCCGGGCAGTTTTATCGGGAATGTTCGCTCGAGGCCCCGAGAACCATTCCGAGCACCGATTTTATCTTTGTTAAATAAACAATTTTCCTACCGTCGTTCTCGCAGCATCGTCAGACTTCTCGACCCATTCACACCGGAAGTAAGATAAAATCGGAGACGAATTCGGGGCAGTATTATCGGGAATGTTCGCTCGGGGCCCCGAGAACCATTCCGAGCACCGATTTGATCTTTGATAAATAAACAATGCTCCTACCGCCGTTCTCGCAGCATCGTCAGACTTGTCGACCCATTCTGACCGGACGTAAGATAAAATCGGAGACGATTTCGGGGCCTTAATATCGGGAATATTCGCTCGAGGCACCGAGAACCATTCCGAGCACCGATTTTATCTTTGTTAAATAAACAATGCTCCGACCGTCGTTCTCGCTGCATCGTCAGACTTCTCGACCCATTCTGACCGGAAGTAAGATAAAATCGGTGACGATTTTGGGGCCGTAATATCGGGAATGTTCGCTCGAGGCCCCGAGAACCATTCCGAGCACCGATTTTATTTTTGTTAAATAAACTATGCTCCAATCGTCGTTCTCCCTGCATCTTTAGACTTCTCGCCCCATTCTGACCAGAAGTAAGATAAAATCGGAGACGAATTCGGGGCAGTTTTATCGGGATTGTTCGCTCGAGGCCCCGAGAACCATTCCGAGCACCGATTTTATCTTTGTTAAATAAACACTGCTCCTACCGCCGTTCTCGCAGCATCGTCAGACTTCTCGACCCATTCACACCGGAAGTAAGATGAAATCGGAGACGAATTCGGGGCAGTATTATCGGGAATGTTCGCTCGAGGCCCCGAGAACCATTCCGAGCACCGATTTTATCTTTGTTAAATAAACAATGCTCCTACCGCCGTTCTCGCAGCATCGTCAGACTTGTCGACACATTCTGACCGGAAGTAAGATAAAATCGGAGACGATTTCGGGGCAGTAATATCGGGAATGTTCGCTCGAGGCACCGAGAACCATTCCGAGAACCGATTTTATCTTTGTTAAATAAACAATGCTCCGACCGTCGTTCTCGCTGCATCGTCAGACTTCTCGACCCATTCTGACCGGAAGTAAGATAAAATCGGTGACGATTTCGGGGCCGTAATATCGGGAATGTTCGCCCGAGGCCCCGAGAACCATTCCGAGCACCGATTTTATTTTTGTTAAATAAACTATGCTCCAATCGTCGTTCTCCCTGCATCTTTAGACTTCTTGCCCCATTCTGACCGGAAGTAAGATAAAATCGGAGACGAATTCGGGGCAGTTTTATCGGGAATGTTCGCTCGAGGCCCCGAGAACCATTCCGAGCACCGATTTTATCTTTGTTAAATAAACAATGCTCCTACCGCCGTTCTCGCAGCATCGTCAGACTTCTCGACCCATTCACACCGGAAGTAAGATAAAATCGGAGACGAATTCGGGGCAGTATTATCGGGCATGTTCGCTCGAGGCCCCGAGAACCATTCCGAGCACCGATTTTATCTTTGTAAAATACACAATGCTCCTACCGCCGATCTCGCAGCATCGTCAGACTTCTCGACACATTCACATTGGAAGTAAGATAAAATCGGAGACGAATTCGGGGCAGTATTATCGGGAATGTTCGCTCGAGGCTCCGAGAACCATTCCGAGCACCGATTTTATCTCTGTTAAATAAATAATGCTCCTCCCGCCGTTCTCGCAGCATCGTCAGACTTGTCGACACATTCTGACCGGAAGTAAGATAAAATCGGAGACGATTTCGGGGCAGTAATATCGGGAATGTTCGCTCGAGGCACCGAGAACCATTCCGAGCACCGATTTTATCTTTGTTAAATAAACAATGCTCCGACCGTCGTTCTCGCTGCATCGTCAGACTTCTCGACCCATTCTGACCGGAAGTAAAAGGAAATCGGTGACGATTTCGGGGCCGTAATATCGGGAATGTTCGCTCGAGGCCCCGAGAATCATTCCGAGCACCGATTTTATCTTTGTTAAATAAACAATGCTCCAATCGTCGTTCTCGCTGCATCTTTAGACTTCTCGCCCCATTCTGACCGGAAGTAAGATAAAATCGGAGACGAATTCGGGGCAGTAATATCGGGAATGTTCGCTCGATGCCCCGAGAACAATTCCGAGCACCGATTTTATCCTTATTAAATAAACAATGCCCCTACCGTCGTTCTCGCACCATGGTCAGAATGCTCGAGCCATTCTGACCGGAAGTAAGATAAAATCAGAGACTATTTCGGGGCAGTAATATCGGGAATTTCCGATCGAGGCCCCAAAAACTATTCCGAGCACCGCTTTTATCTTTGTTAAATAAACAATGCTACAATCGTCGTTCTCGCTGCATCTTTAGATTTCTCGCCCCATTCTGATCGGAAGTAAGATAAAATCGGAGACGAATTCGGGGCAGTATTATCGGGAAAGTTCGCTCGAGGCCCCGAGAACCATTCCGAGCACCGATTTTATCTTTGTTAAATAAACAATGCTCCGACCGCCGTTCTCGCAGCATCGTCAGACTTGTCGACCCATTCTGACCGGAAGTAAGATAAAATCGGAGACGATTTCGGGGCAGTAATATCGGGAATGTTCGCTCGAGGCCCCGAGAATCATTCCGAGCACCGATTTTATTTTTGTTAAATAAACTATGCTCCAATCGTCGTTCTCCCTGCATCTTTAGACTTCTCGCCCCATTCTGACCGGAAGTAAGATAAAATCGGAGACGAATTCGGGGCAGTTTTATCGGGAATGTTCGCTCGAGGGCCCGAGAACCATTCCGAGCACCGATTTTATCTTTGTTAAATAAACAATTTTCCTACTGTCGTTCTCGCAGCATCGTCAGACTTCTCGACCCATTCACACCGGAAGTAAGATAAAATCGGAGACGAATTCGGGGCAGTATTATCGGGAATGTTCGCTCGAGGCCCCGAGAACCATTCCGAACACCGATTTTTGCTTTGTTAAATAAACAATATTCCTACCGTCGTTCTCGCAGCATCGTCAGACTTCTCGCCCCATTCTGACCGGAAGTAAGATAAAATCGGAGACGAATTCGGGGCAGTATTATCGGGAACGTTCGTTCGAGGCCCCGACAACCATTCCGAGCACCGATTTTATCTTTGTTAAATAAGCAATGCTCCTACCGCCGTTCTCGCAGCATCGTCAGACTTGTCGACCCATTCTGACCGGAAGTAAGATAAAATCGGAAACGATTTCGGGGCAGTAATATCGGGAATGTTCGCTCGAGGCACCGAGAACCATTCCGAGCACCGATTTTATCTTTGTTAAATAAACAATGCTCTGACCGCCGTTCTCGCTGCATCGTCAGACTTCTCGACCCATTCTGACCGGAAGTAAGATAAAATCGGTGACGATTTCGGGGCCGTAATATAGGGAATGTACGCTCGAGGCCCCGAGAACCATTCCGAGCACCGATTTTATCTTTGTTAAATAAACAATGCTCCTACCGCCGTTCTCGCAGCATCGTCAGACTTCTCGACCCATTCACACCGGAAGTAAGATAAATTCGGAGACGAATTCGGGGCAGTATTATCGGGAATGTTCGCTCGAGGCCCCGAGAACCATTCCGAGCACCGATTTTATCTTTGTTAAATAAACAATGCTCCTACCGCCGTTCTCGCAGCATCGTCAGACTTCTCGACCCATTCACACCGGAAGTAAGATAAAATCGGAGACGAATTCGGGGCAGTATTATCGGGAATGTTCGCTCGAGGCCCCGAGAACCATTCCGAGCACCGATTTTATCTTTGTTAAATAAACAATGCTCCAACCGCCGTTCTCGCAGCATCGTCGGACTTGTCGACACATTCTGACCGGAAGTAAGATAAAATCGGAGACGATTTCGGGGCAGTAGTATCGTGATAGTTCGCTCGAGGCACCGAGAACCATTCACACCGGAAGTAAGATAAAATCGGAGACGATTTCGGGGCAGTAATATCGGGAAAGTTCGCTCGAGGCCCCGAGAACCATTCCGAGCACCGATTTTATCTTTGTTAAATAAACAATGCTCCTACCGCCGTTCTCGCAGCATCGTCCGACTTGTCGACCAATTCTGACCGGTAGTAAGATAAAATCGGAGACGATTTCGGGGCAGTAATATCGGTAATGTTCGTTCGAGGCACCGAGAACCATTCCGAGCACCGATTTTATCTTTGTTAAATAAACAATGCTCCGACCGTCGTTCTCGCTGCATCGTCAGACTTTTCGACCCATTCTGACCGGAAGTAAGATAAAATCGGTGACGATTTCGGGGCCGTAATATCGGGAATGTTCGCCCGAGGCCCCGAGAACCATTCCGAGCACCGATTTTATTTTTGTTAAATAAACTATGCTCCAATCGTCGTTCTCCCTGCATCTTTAGACTTCTCGCCCCATTCTGACCGGAAGTATGATAAAATCGGAGACGAATTCCGGGCAGTTTTATCGGGAATGTTCGCTCGAGGCCCCGAGAACCATTCCGAGCACCGATTTTATCTTTGTTAAATAAACAATTTTCCTACTGTCGTTCTCGCAGCATCGTCAGACTTCTCGACCCATTCGCACCGGAAGTAAGATAAAATCGGAGACGAATTCGGGGCAGTATTATCGGGAATGTTCGCTCGAGGCCCCGAGAACCATTCCGAGCACCGATTTTTTCTTTGTTAAATAAACAATTTTCCTACCATCGTTCTCGGAGCATCGTCAGACTTCTCGCCCCATTCTGACCGGAAGTAAGATAAAATCGGAGACGAATTCGGGGCAGTATTATCGGGAACGTTCGCTCGAGACCTCGAGAACCATTCCGAGCACCGATTTTATCTTTGTTAAATAAGCAATGCTCCTACCGCCGTTCTCGCAGCATCGTCAGACTTGTCGACCCATTCTGACCGGAAGTAAGATAAAATCGGAGACGATTTCGGGGCAGTAATATCGGGAATGTTCGCTCGAGACACCGAGAACCATTCCGAGCACCGATTTTATCTTTGTTAAATAAACAATGCTCCGACCGACGTTCTCGCTGCATCGTCAGACTTCTCGACCCATTGTGACCGGAAGTAAGATAAAATCGGTGACGATTTCGGGGCCGTAATATCGGGAATGTACGCTCGAGGCCCCGAGAACCATTCCGAGCACCGATTTTATCTTTGTTAAGTAAACAATGCTCCTACCGCCGTTCTCGCAGCATCGTCAGACTTCTCGACCCATTCACACCGGAAGTAAGATAAAATCGGAGACGAATTCGGGGCAGTATTATCGGGAATGTTCGCTCGAGGGCCCGAGAACCATTCCGAGCACCGATTTTATCTTTGCTAAATAAGCAATTTTCCTACTGTCGTTCTCGCAGCATCGTCAGACTTCTCGACCCATTCACACCGGAAGTAAGATAAAATCGGAGACGAATTCGGGGCAGTATTATCGGGAATGTTCGCTCGAGGCCCCGAGAACCATTCCGAGCACCGATTTTTTCTTTGTTAAATAAACAATATTCCTACCGCCGTTCTTGCAGCATCATCAGACTTCTCGCCCCATTCTGACCGGAAGTAAGATAAAATCGGAGACGAATTCGGGGCAGTATTATCGGGAACGTTCGCTCGAGGCCCCGACAACCATTCCGAGCACCGATTTTATCTTTGTTAAATAAGCAATGCTCCTACCGCCGCTCTCGCAGAATAGTCAGACTTGTCGACCCATTCTGACCGGAAGTAAGATAAAATCGGAGACGATTTCGGGGCAGTAGTATCGTGATATTTCGCTCGAGGCACCGAGAACCATTCACACCGGAAGTAAGATAAAATCGGAGACGATTTCGGGGCAGTAATATCGGGAAAGTTCGCTCGAGGCCCCGAGAACCATTCCGAGCACCGATTTTATCTTTGTTAAATAAACAATGCTCCTACCGCCGTTCTCGCAGCATCGTCCGACTTGTCGACCAATTCTGACCGGTAGTAAGATAAAATCGGAGACGATTTCGGGGCAGTAATATCGGTAATGTTCGTTCGAGGCACCGAGAACCATTCCGAGCACCGATTTTATTTTTGTTAAATAAACTATGCTCCAATCGTCGTTCTCCCTGCATCTTTAGACTTCTCGCCCCATTCTGACCGGAAGTATGATAAAATCGGAGACGAATTCCGGGCAGTTTTATCGGGAATGTTCGCTCGAGGCCTCGAGAACCATTCCGAGCACCGATTTTATCTTTGTTAAATAAACAATTTTCCTACTGTCGTTCTCGCAGCATCGTCAGACTTCTCGACCCATTCACACCGGAAGTAAGATAAAATCGGAGACGAATTCGGGGCAGTATTATCGGGAATGTTCGCTCGAGGCCCCGAGAACCATTCCGAGCACCGATTTTTTCTTTGTTAAATAAACAATTTTCCTACCATCGTTCTCGGAGCATCGTCAGACTTCTCGCCCCATTCTGACCGGAAGTAAGATAAAATCGGAGGCGAATTCGGGGCAGTATTATCGGGAACGTTCGCTCGAGACCTCGAGAACCATTCCGAGCACCGATTTTATCTTTGTTAAATAAGCAATGCTCCTACCGCCGTTCTCGCAGCATCGTCAGACTTGTCGACCCATTCTGACCGGAAGTAAGATAAAATCGGAGACGATTTCGGGGCAGTAATATCGGGAATGTTCGCTCGAGACACCGAGAACCATTCCGAGCACCGATTTTATCTTTGTTAAATAAACAATGCTCCGACCGACGTTCTCGCTGCATCGTCAGACTTCTCGACCCATTGTGACCGGAAGTAAGATAAAATCGGTGACGATTTCGGGGCCGTAATATCGGGAATGTACGCTCGAGGCCCCGAGAACCATTCCGAGCACCGATTTTATCTTTGTTAAATAAACAATGCTCCTACCGCCGTTCTCGCAGCATCGTCAGACTTCTCGACCCATTCACACCGGAAGTAAGATAAAATCGGAGACGAATTCGGGGCAGTATTATCGGGAATGTTCGCTCGAGGGCCCGAGAACCATTCCGAGCACCGATTTTATCTTTGCTAAATAAGCAATTTTCCTACTGTCGTTCTCGCAGCATCGTCAGACTTCTCGACCCATTCACACCGGAAGTAAGATAAAATCGGAGACGAATTCGGGGCAGTATTATCGGGAATGTTCGCTCGAGGCCCCGAGAACCATTCCGAGCACCGATTTTTTCTTTGTTAAATAAACAATATTCCTACCGCCGTTCTTGCAGCATCATCAGACTTCTCGCCCCATTCTGACCGGAAGTAAGATAAAATCGGAGACGAATTCGGGGCAGTATTATCGGGAACGTTCGCTCGAGGCCCCGACAACCATTCCGAGCACCGATTTTATCTTTGTTAAATAAGCAATGCTCCTACCGCCGTTCTCGCAGAATAGTCAGACTTGTCGACCCATTCTGACCGGAAGTAAGATAAAATCGGAGACGATTTCGGGGCAGTAATATCGGGAATGTTCGCTCGAGGCCCCGAGAACCATTCCGAGCACCGATTTTATCTTTGTTAAATAAACAATGCTCCTACCGCCGTTCTCGCAGCATCGTCCGACTTGTCGACCCATTCTGACCGGAAGTAAGATAAAATCGGAGACGATTTCGGGGCAGTAATATCGGGAATGTTCGTTCGAGGCACCGAGAACCATTCCGAGCACCGATTTTATCTTTGTTAACTAAACAATGCTCCGACCGTCGTTCTCGCTGCATCGTCAGACTTCTCGACCCATTCACACCGGAAGTAAGATAAAATCGGAGACGAATTCGGGGCAGTATTATCGGGAATGTTCGCTCGAGGCCCCGAGAACCATTCCGAGCACCGATTTTTTCTTTGTTAAATAAACAATTTTCCTACCATCGTTCTCGGAGCATCGTCAGACTTCTCGCCCCATTCTGACCGGAAGTAAGATAAAATCGGAGACGAATTTGGGGCAGTATTATCAGGAACGTTCGCTCGAGACCTCGAGAACCATTCCGAGCACCGATTTTATCTTTGTTAAATAAGCAATGCTCCTACCGCCGTTCTCGCAGCATCGTCAGACTTATCGACAAATTCTGACCGGAAGTAAGATAAAATCGGAGACGATTTCGGGGCAGTAATATCGGGAATGTTCGCTCGAGGCACCGACAACCATTCCGAGCACCGATTTTATCTTTGTTAAATAAACAATGCTCCGACCGTCGTTCTCGCTGCATCGTCAGACTTCTCGACCCATTCTGACCGGAAGTAAGATAAAATCGGTGACGATTTCGGGGCCGTAATATCGGGAATGTTCGCTCGAGGCCCCGAGAACCATTCCGAGCACCGATTTTATCTTTGTTAAATAAACAATGCTCCGACCGTCGTTCTCGCTGCATCGTCAGACTTCTCGACCCATTCTGACCGGAAGTAAGATAAAATCGGTGACGATTTCGGGGCCGTAATATCGGGAATGTTCGCCCGAGGCCCCGAGAACCATTCCGAGCAACGATTTTATTTTTGTTAAATAAACTATGCTCCAATCGTCGTTCTACCTGCATGTTTAGACTTCTCGCCCCATTCTGACCGGAAGTAAGATAAAATCGGAGACGAATTCGGGGCCGTAATATCGGGCATGTTCGCCCGAGGCCCCGAGAACCATTCCGAGCACCGATTTTATCTTTGTTAAATAAACAATGCTCCAATCGTCGTTCTCGCTGCATCTTTAGACTTCTCGCCCCATTCTGACCGGAAGTAAGATAAAATCGGAGACGAATTCGGGGCAGTAATATCGGGAATGTTCGCTCGATGCCCCGAGAACCATTCCGAGCACCGATTTTATCTTTGTTAAATAAACAATGCCCCTACCGTCGTTCTCGCACCATGGTCAGAATGCTCGAGCCATTCTGACCGGAAGTAAGATAAAATCAGAGACTATTTCGGGGCCGTAATATCGGGAATTTCCGATCGAGGCCCCAAAAACTATTCCGAGCACCGCTTTTATCTTTGTTAAATAAACAATGCTCCAATCGTCGTTCTCGCTGCATCTTTAGACTTCTCGCCCCATTCTGATCGGAAGTAAGATAAAATCGGAGACGAATTCGGGGCACTATTATCGGGAATGTTCGCTCGGGGCCCCGAGAACCATTCCGAGCACCGATTTGATCTTCGATCAATAAACAATGCTCCTACCGCCGTTCTCGCAGCATCGTCAGATTTGTCGACCCATTCTGACCGGAAGTAAGATAAAATCGGAGACGATTTCGGGGCAGTAATATCGGGAATGTTCGCTCGAGGCACCGAGAACCATTCCGAGCACCGATTTTATCTTTGTTAAATAAACAATGCTCCGACCGTCGTTCTCGCTGCATCGTCAGACTTCTCGACCCATTCTGACCGGAAGTAAGATAAAATCGGTGACGATTTCGGGGCCGTAATATCGGGAATGTTCGCCCCAGGCCCCGAGAACCATTCCGAGCACCGATTTTTTTTTTGTTAAATAAACTATGCTCCAATCGTCGTTCTCCCTGCATCTTTAGACTGCTCGCCCCATTCTGACCGGAAGTAAGATAAAATCGGAGACGAATTCGGGGCAGTTTTATCGGGAATGCTCGCTCGAGGCCCCGAGAACCATTCCGAGCACCGATTTTATCTTTGTTAAATAAACAATTTTCCTACTGTCGTTCTCGCAGCATCGTCAGACTTCTCGACCCATTCACACCGGAAGTAAGATAAAATCGGAGACGAATTCGGGGCAGTATTATCGGGAATGTTCGCTCGAGGCCCCGAGAACCATTCCGAGCACCGATTTTTTCTTTGTTAAATAAACAATTTTCCTACCGTCGTTCTCGCAGCATCGTCAGACTTCTCGCCCCATTCTGACCGGAAGTAAGATAAAATCGGAGACGAATTCAGGGCAGTATTATCGGGAACGTTCGCTCGAGGCCCCGAGAACCATTCCGAGCACCGATTTTATCTTTGTTAAATAAGCAATGCTCCTACCGCCGTTCTCGCAGCATCGTCAGACTTGTCGACCCATTCTGACCGGAAGTAAGATAAAATCGGAGACGATTTCGGGGCAGTAATATCGGGAATGTTCGCTCGAGGCACCGAGAACCATTCCGAGCACCGATTTTATCTTTGTTAAATAAACAATGCTCCCACCGTCGTTCTCGCTGCATCGTCAGACTTCTCGACCCATTCTGACCGGAAGTAAGATAAAATCGGTGACGATTTCGGGGCCGTAATATCGGGAATGTTCGCTCGAGGCCCCGAGAACCATTCCGAGCACCGATTTTGTTTTTGTTAAATAAACTATGCTCCAATCGTCGTTCTCCCTGCATCTTTAGACTTCTCGCCCCATTCTGACCGGAAGTAAGATAAAATCGGAGACGAATTCCGAGCAGTTTTATCAGGAATGTTCGCTCGAGGCCCCGAAAACCATTCCGAGCACCGATTTTATCTTTGTTAAATGAACAATTTTCCTACTGTGGTTCTCGCAGCATCGTCAGACTTCTCGACCCGTTCACACCGGAAGTAAGATAAAATCGGAGACGAATTCGGGGCAGTATTATCGGGAATGTTCGCTCGAGGCCCCGAGAACCATTCCGAGCACCGCTTTTATCTTTGTTAAATAAACAATGCTCCAATCGTCGTTCTCGCTGCATCTTTAGACTTCTCGCCCCATTATGATCGGAAGTAAGATAAAATCGGAGACGAATTCGGGGCAGTATTATCGGGAATGTTCGCTCGAGGCCCCGAGAAACATTCCAAGCACCGATTTTATCTTTGTTAAATAAACAATGCTCCTACCGCCGTTCTCGCAGCATCGTCAGACTTGTCGACAAATTCTGACCGGAAGTAAGATAAAATCGGAGACGATTTCGGGGCAGTAATATCGGGAATGTTCGCTCGAGGCACCGAGAACCATTCCGAGCACCGATTTTATCTTTGTTAAATAAACAATGCTCCGACCGTCGTTCTCGCTGCATCGTCAGACTTCTCGACCCATTCACACCGGAAGTAAGATAAAATCGGAGACGAATTCGGGGCAGTATTATCGGGAATGTTCGCTCGAGGCCCCGAGAACCATTCCGAGCACCGATTTTATCTTTGTTAAATAAACAATGCTCCGACCGCCGTTCTCGCAGCATCGTCAGACTTGTCGACCCATTCTGACCGGAAGTAAGATAAAATCGGAGACGATTTCGGGGCAGTAATATCGGGAATGTTCGCTCGAGGCCCCGAGAATCATTCCGAGCACCGATTTTATTTTTGTTAAATAAACTATGCTCCAATCGTCGTTCTCCCTGCATCTTTAGACTTCTCGCCCCATTCTGACCGGAAGTAAGATAAAATCGGAGACGAATTCGGGGCAGTTTTATCGGGAATGTTCGCTCGAGGGCCCGAGAACCATTCCGAGCACCGATTTTATCTTTGTTAAATAAACGATTTTCCTACTGTCGTTCTCGCAGCATCGTCAGACTTCTCGACCCATTCACACCGGAAGTAAGATAAAATCGGAGACGAATTCGGGGCAGTATTATCGGGAATGTTCGCTCGAGGCCCCGAGAACCATTCCGAACACCGATTTTTGCTTTGTTAAATAAACAATATTCCTACCGTCGTTCTCGCAGCATCGTCAGACTTCTCGCCCCATTCTGACCGGAAGTAAGATAAAATCGGAGACGAATTCGGGGCAGTATTATCGGGAACGTTCGTTCGAGGCCCCGACAACCATTCCGAGCACCGATTTTATCTTTGTTAAATAAGCAATGCTCCTACCGCCGTTCTCGCAGCATCGTCAGACTTGTCGACCCATTCTGACCGGAAGTAAGATAAAATCGGAGACGATTTCGGGGCAGTAATATCGGGAATGTTCGCTCGAGGCACCGAGAACCATTCCGAGCACCGATTTTATCTTTGTTAAATAAACAATGCTCCCACCGTCGTTCTCGCTGCATCGTCAGACTTCTCGACCCATTCTGACCGGAAGTAAGATAAAATCGGTGACGATTTCGGGGCCGTAATATCGGGAATGTTCGCTCGAGGCCCCGAGAACCATTCCGAGCACCGATTTTGTTTTTGTTAAATAAACTATGCTCCAATCGTCGTTCTCCCTGCATCTTTAGACTTCTCGCCCCATTCTGACCGGAAGTAAGATAAAATCGGAGACGAATTCCGAGCAGTTTTATCAGGAATGTTCGCTCGAGGCCCCGAAAACCATTCCGAGCACCGATTTTATCTTTGTTAAATGAACAATTTTCCTACTGTGGTTCTCGCAGCATCGTCAGACTTCTCGACCCGTTCACACCGGAAGTAAGATAAAATCGGAGACGAATTCGGGGCAGTATTATCGGGAATGTTCGCTCGAGGCCCCGAGAACCATTCCGAGCACCGCTTTTATCTTTGTTAAATAAACAATGCTCCAATCGTCGTTCTCGCTGCATCTTTAGACTTCTCGCCCCATTATGATCGGAAGTAAGATAAAATCGGAGACGAATTCGGGGCAGTATTATCGGGAATGTTCGCTCGAGGCCCCGAGAAACATTCCAAGCACCGATTTTATCTTTGTTAAATAAACAATGCTCCTACCGCCGTTCTCGCAGCATCGTCAGACTTGTCGACAAATTCTGACCGGAAGTAAGATAAAATCGGAGACGATTTCGGGGCAGTAATATCGGGAATGTTCGCTCGAGGCACCGAGAACCATTCCGAGCACCGATTTTATCTTTGTTAAATAAACAATGCTCCGACCGTCGTTCTCGCTGCATCGTCAGACTTCTCGACCCATTCACACCGGAAGTAAGATAAAATCGGAGTCGAATTCGGGGCAGTATTATCGGGAATGTTCGCTCGAGGCCCCGAGAACCATTCCGAGCACCGATTTTATCTTTGTTAAATAAACAATGCTCCGACCGCCGTTCTCGCAGCATCGTCAGACTTGTCGACCCATTCTGACCGGAAGTAAGATAAAATCGGAGACGATTTCGGGGCAGTAATATCGGGAATGTTCGCTCGAGGCCCCGAGAATCATTCCGAGCACCGATTTTATTTTTGTTAAATAAACTATGCTCCAATCGTCGTTCTCCCTGCATCTTTAGACTTCTCGCCCCATTCTGACCGGAAGTAAGATAAAATCGGAGACGAATTCGGGGCAGTTTTATCGGGAATGTTCGCTCGAGGGCCCGAGAACCATTCCGAGCACCGATTTTATCTTTGTTAAATAAACGATTTTCCTACTGTCGTTCTCGCAGCATCGTCAGACTTCTCGACCCATTCACACCGGAAGTAAGATAAAATCGGAGACGAATTCGGGGCAGTATTATCGGGAATGTTCGCTCGAGGCCCCGAGAACCATTCCGAACACCGATTTTTGCTTTGTTAAATAAACAATATTCCTACCGTCGTTCTCGCAGCATCGTCAGACTTCTCGCCCCATTCTGACCGGAAGTAAGATAAAATCGGAGACGAATTCGGGGCAGTATTATCGGGAACGTTCGTTCGAGGCCCCGACAACCATTCCGAGCACCGATTTTATCTTTGTTAAATAAGCAATGCTCCTACCGCCGTTCTCGCAGCATCGTCAGACTTGTCGACCCATTCTGACCGGAAGTAAGATAAAATCGGAAACGATTTCGGGGCAGTAATATCGGGAATGTTCGCTCGAGGCACCGAGAACCATTCCGAGCACCGATTTTATCTTTGTTAAATAAACAATGCTCCGACCGCCGTTCTCGCTGCATCGTCAGACTTCTCGACCCATTCTGACCGGAAGTAAGATAAAATCGGTGACGATTTCGGGGCCGTAATATAGGGAATGTACGCTCGAGGCCCCGAGAACCATTCCGAGCACCGATTTTATCTTTGTTAAATAAACAATGCTCCTACCGCCGTTCTCGCAGCATCGTCAGACTTCTCGACCCATTCACACCGGAAGTAAGATAAATTCGGAGACGAATTCGGGGCAGTATTATCGGGAATGTTCGCTCGAGGCCCCGAGAACCATTCCGAGCACCGATTTTATCTTTGTTAAATAAACAATGCTCCTACCGCCGTTCTCGCAGCATCGTCAGACTTCTCGACCCATTCACACCGGAAGTAAGATAAAATCGGAGACGAATTCGGGGCAGTATTATCGGGAATGTTCGCTCGAGGCCCCGAGAACCATTCCGAGCACCGATTTTATCTTTGTTAAATAAACAATGCTCCAACCGCCGTTCTCGCAGCATCGTCGGACTTGTCGACACATTCTGACCGGAAGTAAGATAAAATCGGAGACGATTTCGGGGCAGTAGTATCGTGATAGTTCGCTCGAGGCACCGAGAACCATTCACACCGGAAGTAAGATAAAATCGGAGACGATTTCGGGGCAGTAATATCGGGAAAGTTCGCTCGAGGCCCCGAGAACCATTCCGAGCACCGATTTTATCTTTGTTAAATAAACAATGCTCCTACCGCCGTTCTCGCAGCATCGTCCGACTTGTCGACCAATTCTGACCGGTAGTAAGATAAAATCGGAGACGATTTCGGGGCAGTAATATCGGTAATGTTCGTTCGAGGCACCGAGAACCATTCCGAGCACCGATTTTATCTTTGTTAAATAAACAATGCTCCGACCGTCGTTCTCGCTGCATCGTCAGACTTTTCGACCCATTCTGACCGGAAGTAAGATAAAATCGGTGACGATTTCGGGGCCGTAATATCGGGAATGTTCGCCCGAGGCCCCGAGAACCATTCCGAGCACCGATTTTATTTTTGTTAAATAAACTATGCTCCAATCGTCGTTCTCCCTGCATCTTTAGACTTCTCGCCCCATTCTGACCGGAAGTATGATAAAATCGGAGACGAATTCCGGGCAGTTTTATCGGGAATGTTCGCTCGAGGCCCCGAGAACCATTCCGAGCACCGATTTTATCTTTGTTAAATAAACAATTTTCCTACTGTCGTTCTCGCAGCATCGTCAGACTTCTCGACCCATTCGCACCGGAAGTAAGATAAAATCGGAGACGAATTCGGGGCAGTATTATCGGGAATGTTCGCTCGAGGCCCCGAGAACCATTCCGAGCACCGATTTTTTCTTTGTTAAATAAACAATTTTCCTACCATCGTTCTCGGAGCATCGTCAGACTTCTCGCCCCATTCTGACCGGAAGTAAGATAAAATCGGAGACGAATTCGGGGCAGTATTATCGGGAACGTTCGCTCGAGACCTCGAGAACCATTCCGAGCACCGATTTTATCTTTGTTAAATAAGCAATGCTCCTACCGCCGTTCTCGCAGCATCGTCAGACTTGTCGACCCATTCTGACCGGAAGTAAGATAAAATCGGAGACGATTTCGGGGCAGTAATATCGGGAATGTTCGCTCGAGACACCGAGAACCATTCCGAGCACCGATTTTATCTTTGTTAAATAAACCATGCTCCGACCGACGTTCTCGCTGCATCGTCAGACTTCTCGACCCATTGTGACCGGAAGTAAGATAAAATCGGTGACGATTTCGGGGCCGTAATATCGGGAATGTACGCTCGAGGCCCCGAGAACCATTCCGAGCACCGATTTTATCTTTGTTAAATAAACAATGCTCCTACCGCCGTTCTCGCAGCATCGTCAGACTTCTCGACCCATTCACACCGGAAGTAAGATAAAATCGGAGACGAATTCGGGGCAGTATTATCGGGAATGTTCGCTCGAGGGCCCGAGAACCATTCCGAGCACCGATTTTATCTTTGCTAAATAAGCAATTTTCCTACTGTCGTTCTCGCAGCATCGTCAGACTTCTCGACCCATTCACACCGGAAGTAAGATAAAATCGGAGACGAATTCGGGGCAGTATTATCGGGAATGTTCGCTCGAGGCCCCGAGAACCATTCCGAGCACCGATTTTTTCTTTGTTAAATAAACAATATTCCTACCGCCGTTCTTGCAGCATCATCAGACTTCTCGCCCCATTCTGACCGGAAGTAAGATAAAATCGGAGACGAATTCGGGGCAGTATTATCGGGAACGTTCGCTCGAGGCCCCGACAACCATTCCGAGCACCGATTTTATCTTTGTTAAATAAGCAATGCTCCTACCGCCGCTCTCGCAGAATAGTCAGACTTGTCGACCCATTCTGACCGGAAGTAAGATAAAATCGGAGACGATTTCGGGGCAGTAGTATCGTGATATTTCGCTCGAGGCACCGAGAACCATTCACACCGGAAGTAAGATAAAATCGGAGACGATTTCGGGGCAGTAATATCGGGAAAGTTCGCTCGAGGCCCCGAGAACCATTCCGAGCACCGATTTTATCTTTGTTAAATAAACAATGCTCCTACCGCCGTTCTCGCAGCATCGTCCGACTTGTCGACCAATTCTGACCGGTAGTAAGATAAAATCGGAGACGATTTCGGGGCAGTAATATCGGTAATGTTCGTTCGAGGCACCGAGAACCATTCCGAGCACCGATTTTATCTTTGTTAAATAAACAATGCTCCGACCGTCGTTCTCGCTGCATCGTCAGACTTTTCGACCCATTCTGACCGGAAGTAAGATAAAATCGGTGACGATTTCGGGGCCGTAATATCGGGAATGTTCGCCCGAGGCCCCGAGAACCATTCCGAGCACCGATTTTATTTTTGTTAAATAAACTATGCTCCAATCGTCGTTCTCCCTGCATCTTTAGACTTCTCGCCCCATTCTGACCGGAAGTATGATAAAATCGGAGACGAATTCCGGGCAGTTTTATCGGGAATGTTCGCTCGAGGCCTCGAGAACCATTCCGAGCACCGATTTTATCTTTGTTAAATAAACAATTTTCCTACTGTCGTTCTCGCAGCATCGTCAGACTTCTCGACCCATTCACACCGGAAGTAAGATAAAATCGGAGACGAATTCGGGGCAGTATTATCGGGAATGTTCGCTCGAGGCCCCGAGAACCATTCCGAGCACCGATTTTTTCTTTGTTAAATAAACAATTTTCCTACCATCGTTCTCGGAGCATCGTCAGACTTCTCGCCCCATTCTGACCGGAAGTAAGATAAAATCGGAGACGAATTCGGGGCAGTATTATCGGGAACGTTCGCTCGAGACCTCGAGAACCATTCCGAGCACCGATTTTATCTTTGTTAAATAAGCAATGCTCCTACCGCCGTTCTCGCAGCATCGTCAGACTTGTCGACCCATTCTGACCGGAAGTAAGATAAAATCGGAGACGATTTCGGGGCAGTAATATCGGGAATGTTCGCTCGAGACACCGAGAACCATTCCGAGCACCGATTTTATCTTTGTTAAATAAACAATGCTCCGACCGACGTTCTCGCTGCATCGTCAGACTTCTCGACCCATTGTGACCGGAAGTAAGATAAAATCGGTGACGATTTCGGGGCCGTAATATCGGGAATGTACGCTCGAGGCCCCGAGAACCATTCCGAGCACCGATTTTATCTTTGTTAAATAAACAATGCTCCTACCGCCGTTCTCGCAGCATCGTCAGACTTCTCGACCCATTCACACCGGAAGTAAGATAAAATCGGAGACGAATTCGGGGCAGTATTATCGGGAATGTTCGCTCGAGGGCCCGAGAACCATTCCGAGCACCGATTTTATCTTTGCTAAATAAGCAATTTTCCTACTGTCGTTCTCGCAGCATCGTCAGACTTCTCGACCCATTCACACCGGAAGTAAGATAAAATCGGAGACGAATTCGGGGCAGTATTATCGGGAATGTTCGCTCGAGGCCCCGAGAACCATTCCGAGCACCGATTTTTTCTTTGTTAAATAAACAATATTCCTACCGCCGTTCTTGCAGCATCATCAGACTTCTCGCCCCATTCTGACCGGAAGTAAGATAAAATCGGAGACGAATTCGGGGCAGTATTATCGGGAACGTTCGCTCGAGGCCCCGACAACCATTCCGAGCACCGATTTTATCTTTGTTAAATAAGCAATGCTCCTACCGCCGTTCTCGCAGAATAGTCAGACTTGTCGACCCATTCTGACCGGAAGTAAGATAAAATCGGAGACGATTTCGGGGCAGTAATATCGGGAATGTTCGCTCGAGGCCCCGAGAACCATTCCGAGCACCGATTTTATCTTTGTTAAATAAACAATGCTCCTACCGCCGTTCTCGCAGCATCGTCCGACTTGTCGACCCATTCTGACCGGAAGTAAGATAAAATCGGAGACGATTTCGCGGCAGTAATATCGGGAATGTTCGTTCGAGGCACCGAGAACCATTCCGAGCACCGATTTTATCTTTGTTAACTAAACAATGCTCCGACCGTCGTTCTCGCTGCATCGTCAGACTTTTCGACCCATTCTGACCGGAAGTAAGATAAAATCGGAGACGATTTCGGGGCAGTAATATCGGGAATGTTCGCTCGAGGCCCCGAGAACCATTCCGAGCACCGATTTTATCTTTTTTAAATAAACAATTTTCCTACTGTCGTTCTCGCAGCATCGTCAGACTTCTCGACCCATTCACACCGGAAGTAAGATAAAATCGGAGACGAATTCGGGGCAGTATTATCGGGAATGTTCGCTCGAGGCCCCGAGAACCATTCCGAGCACCGATTTTTTCTTTGTTAAATAAACAATTTTCCTACCATCGTTCTCGGAGCATCGTCAGACTTCTCACCCCATTCTGACCGGAAGTAAGATAAAATCGGAGACGAATTTGGGGCAGTATTATCGGGAACGTTCGCTCGAGACCTCGAGAACCATTCCGAGCACCGATTTTATCTTTGTTAAATAAGCAATGCTCCTACCGCCGTTCTCGCAGCATCGTCAGACTTATCGACAAATTCTGACCGGAAGTAAGATAAAATCGGAGACGATTTCGGGGCAGTAATATCGGGAATGTTCGCTCGAGGCACCGAGAACCATTCCGAGCACCGATTTTATCTTTGTTAAATAAACAATGCTCCGACCGTCGTTCTCGCTGCATCGTCAGACTTCTCGACCCATTCTGACCGGAAGTAAGATAAAATCGGTGACGATTTCGGGGCCGTAATATCGGGAATGTTCGCTCGAGGCCCCGAGAACCATTCCGAGCACCGATTTTATCTTTGTTAAATAAACAATGCTCCGACCGTCGTTCTCGCTGCATCGTCAGACTTCTCGACCCATTCTGACCGGAAGTAAGATAAAATCGGTGACGATTTCGGGGCCGTAATATCGGGAATGTTCGCCCGAGGCCCCGAGAACCATTCCGAGCAACGATTTTATTTTTGTTAAATAAACTATGCTCCAATCGTCGTTCTACCTGCATGTTTAGACTTCTCGCCCCATTCTGACCGGAAGTAAGATAAAATCGGAGACGAATTCGGGGCCGTAATATCGGGCATGTTCGCCCGAGGCCCCGAGAACCATTCCGAGCACCGATTTTATCTTTGTTAAATAAACAATGCTCCAATCGTCGTTCTCGCTGCATCTTTAGACTTCTCGCCCCATTCTGACCGGAAGTAAGATAAAATCGGAGACGAATTCGGGGCAGTAATATCGGGAATGTTCGCTCGATGCCCCGAGAACCATTCCGAGCACCGATTTTATCTTTGTTAAATAAACAATGCCCCTACCGTCGTTCTCGCACCATGGTCAGAATGCTCGAGCCATTCTGACCGGAAGTAAGATAAAATCAGAGACTATTTCGGGGCCGTAATATCGGGAATTTCCGATCGAGGCCCCAAAAACTATTCCGAGCACCGCTTTTATCTTTGTTAAATAAACAATGCTCCAATCGTCGTTCTCGCTGCATCTTTAGACTTCTCGCCCCATTCTGATCGGAAGTAAGATAAAATCGGAGACGAATTCGGGGCACTATTATCGGGAATGTTCGCTCGGGGCCCAGAGAACCATTCCGAGCACCGATTTGATCTTCGATCAATAAACAATGCTCCTACCGCCGTTCTCGCAGCATCGTCAGATTTGTCGACCCATTCTGACCGGAAGTAAGATAAAATCGGAGACGATTTCGGGGCAGTAATATCGGGAATGTTCGCTCGAGGCACCGAGAACCATTCCGAGCACCGATTTTATCTTTGTTAAATAAACAATGCTCCGACCGTCGTTCTCGCTGCATCGTCAGACTTCTCGACCCATTCTGACCGGAAGTAAGATAAAATCGGTGACGATTTCGGGGCCGTAATATCGGGAATGTTCGCCCCAGGCCCCGAGAACCATTCCGAGCACCGATTTTTTTTTTGTTAAATAAACTATGCTCCAATCGTCGTTCTCCCTGCATCTTTAGACTGCTCGCCCCATTCTGACCGGAAGTAAGATAAAATCGGAGACGAATTCGGGGCAGTTTTATCGGGAATGCTCGCTCGAGGCCCCGAGAACCATTCCGAGCACCGATTTTATCTTTGTTAAATAAACAATTTTCCTACTGTCGTTCTCGCAGCATCGTCAGACTTCTCGACCCATTCACACCGGAAGTAAGATAAAATCGGAGACGAATTCGGGGCAGTATTATCGGGAATGTTCGCTCGAGGCCCCGAGAACCATTCCGAGCACCGATTTTTTCTTTGTTAAATAAACAATTTTCCTACCGTCGTTCTCGCAGCATCGTCAGACTTCTCGCCCCATTCTGACCGGAAGTAAGATAAAATCGGAGACGAATTCGGGGCAGTATTATCGGGAACGTTCGCTCGAGGCCCCGAGAACCATTCCGAGCACCGATTTTATCTTTGTTAAATAAGCAATGCTCCTACCGCCGTTCTCGCAGCATCGTCAGACTTGTCGACCCATTCTGACCGGAAGTAAGATAAAATCGGAGACGATTTCGGGGCAGTAATATCGGGAATGTTCGCTCGAGGCATCGAGAACCATTCCGAGCACCGATTTTATCTTTGTTAAATAAACAATGCTCCCACCGTCGTTCTCGCTGCATCGTCAGACTTCTCGACCCATTCTGACCGGAAGTAAGATAAAATCGGTGACGATTTCGGGGCCGTAATATCGGGAATGTTCGCTCGAGGCCCCGAGAACCATTCCGAGCACCGATTTTGTTTTTGTTAAATAAACTATGCTCCAATCGTCGTTCTCCCTGCATCTTTAGACTTCTCGCCCCATTCTGACCGGAAGTAAGATAAAATCGGAGACGAATTCCGAGCAGTTTTATCAGGAATGTTCGCTCGAGGCCCCGAAAACCATTCCGAGCACCGATTTTATCTTTGTTAAATGAACAATTTTCCTACTGTGGTTCTCGCAGCATCGTCAGACTTCTCGACCCGTTCACACCGGAAGTAAGATAAAATCGGAGACGAATTCGGGGCAGTATTATCGGGAATGTTCGCTCGAGGCCCCGAGAACCATTCCGAGCACCGCTTTTATCTTTGTTAAATAAACAATGCTCCAATCGTCGTTCTCGCTGCATCTTTAGACTTCTCGCCCCATTATGATCGGAAGTAAGATAAAATCGGAGACGAATTCGGGGCAGTATTATCGGGAATGTTCGCTCGAGGCCCCGAGAAACATTCCAAGCACCGATTTTATCTTTGTTAAATAAACAATGCTCCTACCGCCGTTCTCGCAGCATCGTCAGACTTGTCGACAAATTCTGACCGGAAGTAAGATAAAATCGGAGACGATTTCGGGGCAGTAATATCGGGAATGTTCGCTCGAGGCACCGAGAACCATTCCGAGCACCGATTTTATCTTTGTTAAATAAACAATGCTCCGACCGTCGTTCTCGCTGCATCGTCAGACTTCTCGACCCATTCTGACCGGAAGTAAGATAAAATCGGTGACGATTTCGGGGCCGTAATATCGGGAATGTTCGCCCGAGGCCGCGAGAACCATTCCGAGCACCGATTTTATTTTTGTTAAATAAACTATGCTCCAATCGTCGTTCTCCCTGCATCTTTAGACTTCTCGCCCCATTCTGACCGGAAGTAAGATAAAATCGGAGACGAATTCGGGGGGTTTTATCGGGAATGCTCGCACAAGGCCCCGAGAACCATTCCGAGCACCGATTTTATCTTTGTTAAATAAACAATTTTCCTACTGTCGTTCTCGCAGCATCGTCAGACTTCTCGACCAATTCACACCGGAAGTAAGATAAAATCGGAGACGAATTCGGGGCAGTATTATCGGGAATGTTCGCTCGAGGCCCCGAGAACCATTCCGAGCACCGATTTTTTCTTTGTTAAATAAACAATTTTACTACCGTCGTTCTCGCAGCATCGTCAGCCTTCTCGCCCCATTCTGACCGGAAGTAAGATAAAATCGGAGACGAATTCGGGGCAGTATTATCGGGAACGTTCGCTCGAGGCCCCGAGAACCATTCCGAGCACCGATTTTATCTTTGTTAACTAAGCAATGCTCCTACCGCCGTTCTCGCAGCATCGTCAGACTTGTCGACCCATTCTGACCGGAAGTAAGATAAAATCGGAGACGATTTCGGGGCAGAAATATCGGGAATGTTCGCTCGAGGCACCGAGAACCATTCCGAGCACCGATTTTTTCTTTGTTAAATAAACAATGCTCCACCGTCGTTCTCGCTGCATCGTCAGACTTCTCGACCCATTCTGACCGGAAGTAAGATAAAATCGGTGACGATTTCGGGGCCGTAATATCGGGAATGTTCGCTCGAGGCCCCGAGAACCATTCCGAGCACCGATTTTATTTTTGTTAAATAAACTATGCTCCAATCGTCGTTCTCCCTGCATCTTTAGACTTCTCGCCCCATTCTGACCGGAAGTAAGATAAAATCGGAGACGAATTCCGGGCAGTTTTATCGGGAATGTTCGCTCGAGGCCCCGAGAACCATTCCGAGCACCGATTTGATCTTTGTTAAATAAACAATGCTCCTACCGCCGTTCTCGCAGCATCGTCAGACTTGTCGACCCATTCTGATCGGAAGTAAGATAAAATCGGAGACGATTTCGGGGCAGTAATAACGGGAATGTTCGCTCGAGGCACCGAGAACCATTCCGAGCACCGATTTTATCTTTGTTAAATAAACAATGCTCCGACCGTCGTTCTCGCTGCATCGTCAGACTTCTCGACCCATTCTGACCGGAAGTAAGATAAAATCGGTGACGATTTCGGGGCCGTAATATCGGGAATGTTCGCCCGAGGCCCCGAGAACCATTCCGAGCACCGATTTTATTTTTGTTAAATAAACTATGCTCCAATCGTCGTTCTACCTGCATCTTTAGACTTCTCGCCCCATTCTGACCGGAAGTAAGATAAAATCGGAGACGAATTCCGGGCAGTTTTATCGGGAATGTTCGCTCGAGGCCCCGAGAACCATTCCGAGCACCGATTTTATCTTTGTTAAATAAACAATTTTCCTACTGTCGTTCTCGCAGCATCGTCAGACTTCTCGACCAATTCACACCGGAAGTAAGATAAAATCGGAGACGAATTCGGGGCAGTATTATCGGGAATGTTCGCTCGAGGCCCCGAGAACCATTCCGAGCACCGATTTTTTCTTTGTTAAATAAACAATTTTACTACCGTCGTTCTCGCAGCATCGTCAGACTTCTCGCCCCATTCTGACCGGAAGTAAGATAAAATCGGAGACGAATTCGGGGCAGTATTATCGGGAATGTTCGCTCGAGGCCCCGAGAACCATTCCAAGCACCGATTTTATCTTTGTTAAATAAACAATGCTCCTACCGCCGTTCTCGCAGCATCGTCAGACTTGTCGACACATTCTGACCGGAAGTAAGATAAAATCGGAGACGATTTCGGGGCAGTAATATCGGAAATGTTCCCTCGAGGCACCGAGAACCATTCCGAGCACCGATTTTATCTTTGTTAAATAAACAATGCTCCGACCGTCGTTCTCGCTGCATCGTCAGACTTCTCGACCCATTCTGTCCGGAAGTAAGATAAAATCGGTGACGATCTCAGGGCCGTAATACCGGGAATGTTCGCCCGAGGCCCCGAGAACCATTCCGAGCAACGATTTTATTTTTGTTAAATAAACTATGCTCCAATCGTCGTTCTCCCTGCATCTTTAGACTTCTCGCCCCATTCTGACCGGAAGTAAGATAAAATCGGAGACGAATTCTGGGCCGTAATATCGGGAATGTTCGCCCGAGGCCCCGAGAACCATTCCGAGCACCGATTTTATCTTTGTTAAATAAACAATGCTCCAATCGTCGTTCTCGCTGCATCTTTAGACTTCTCGCCCCATTCTGACCGGAAGTAAGATAAAATCGGAGACGAATTCGGGGCAGTAATATCGGGAATGTTCGCTCGATGCCCCGAGAACCATTCCGAGCACCGATTTTATCTTTATTAAATAAACAATGCCCCTACCGTCGTTCTCGCACCATGGTCAGAATGCACGAGCCATTCTGACCGGAAGTAAGATAAAATCAGAGACTATTTCGGGGCCGTAATATCGGGAATTTCCGATCGAGGCCCCAAAAACTATTCCGAGCACCGCTTTTATCTTTGTTAAATAAACAATGCTCCAATCGTCGTTCTCGCTGCATCTTTAGACTTCTCGCCCCATTCTGATCGGAAGTAAGATAAAATCGGAGACGAATTCGGGGCAGTGTTATCGGGAATGTTCGCTCGAGGCCCCGAGAACCATTCCGAGCACCGATTTTATCTTTGTTAAATAAACAATGCTCCGACCGTCGTTCTCGCTGCATCGTCAGACTTCTCGACCCATTCTGACCGGAAGTAAGATAAAATCGGTGCCGATTTCGGGGCCGTAATATCGGGAATGTTCGCCCGAGGCCCCGAGAACCATTCCGAGCACCGATTTTATTTTTGTTAAATAAACTATGCTCCAATCGTCGTTCTCCCTGCATCTTTAGACTTCTCGCCCCATTCTGACCGGAAGTAAGATAAAATCGGAGACGAATTCGGGGGGTTTTATCGGGAATGCTCGCTCGAGGCCCCGAGAACCATTCCGAGCACCGATTTTATCTTTGTTAAATAAACAATTTTCCTACTGTCGTTCTCGCAGCATCGTCAGACTTCTCGACCAATTCACACCGGAAGTAAGATAAAATCGGAGACGAATTCGGGGCAGTATTATCGGGAATGTTCGCTCGAGGCCCCGAGAACCATTCCGAGCACCGATTTTTTCTTTGTTAAATAAACAATTTTACTACCGTCGTTCTCGCAGCATCGTCAGACTTCTCGCCCCATTCTGACCGGAAGTAAGATAAAATCGGAGACGAATTCGGGGCAGTATTATCGGGAACGTTCGCTCGAGGCCCCGAGAACCATTCCGAGCACCGATTTTATCTTTGTTAAATAAGCAATGCTCCTACCGCCGTTCTCGCAGCATCGTCAGACTTGTCGACCCATTCTGACCGGAAGTAAGATAAAATCGGAGACGATTTCGGGGCAGTAATATCGGGAATGTTCGCTCGAGGCACCGAGAACCATTCCGAGCACCGATTTTATCTTTGTTAAATAAACAATGCTCCGACCGTCGTTCTCGCTGCATCGTCAGACTTCTCGACCCATTCTGACCGGAAGTAAGATAAAATCGGTGACGATTTCGGGGCAGTAATATCAGGAATGTTCGCTCGAGGCACCGAGAACCATTCCGAGCACCGATTTTATCTTTGTTAAATAAACAATGCTCCGACCGTCGTTCTCGCTGCATCGTCAGACTTCTCGACCCATTCTGACCAGAAGTAAGATAAAATCGGTGACGATTTCGGGGCCGTAATATCGGGAATGTTCGCTCGAGGCCCCGAGAACCATTCCGAGCACCGATTTTATTTTTGTTAAATAAACTATGCTCCAATCGTCGTTCTCCCTGCATCTTTAGACTTCTCGCCCCATTCTGACCAGAAGTAAGATAAAATCGGGGACGAATTCGGGGCAGTTTTATCGGGCATGTTCGCTCGAGGCCCCGAGAACCATTCCGAGCACCGATTTTATCTTTGTTAAATAAACAATGCTCCTACCGCCGTTCTCGCAGCATCGTCAGACTTCTCGACCCATTCACACCGGAAGTACGATAAAATCGGAGACGAATTCGGGGCAGTATTATCGGGAATGTTCGCTCGAGGCCCCGAGAACCATTCCGAGCACCGATTTTTTCTTTGTTAAATAAACAATTTTACTACCGTCGTTCTCGCAGCATCGTCAGACTTCTCGCCCCATTCTGACCGGAAGTAAGATAAAATCGGAGACGAATTCGGGGCAGTATTATCGGGAACGTTCGCTCGAGGCCCCGAGAACCATTCCGAGCACCGATTTTATCTTTGTTAAATAAGCAATGCTCCTACCGCCGTTCTCGCAGCATCGTCAGACTTGTCGACCCATTCTGACCGGAAGTAAGATAAAATCGGAGACGATTTCGGGGCAGTAATATCGGGAATGTTCGCTCGAGGCACCGAGAACCATTCCGAGCACCGATTTTATCTTTGTTAAATAAACAATGCTCCGACCGTCGTTCTCGCTGCATCGTCAGACTTCTCGACCCATTCTGACCGGAAGTAAGATAAAATCGGTGACGATTTCGGGGCAGTAATATCAGGAATGTTCGCTCGAGGCACCGAGAACCATTCCGAGCACCGATTTTATCTTTGTTAAATAAACAATGCTCCGACCGTCGTTCTCGCTGCATCGTCAGACTTCTCGCCCCATTCTGACCGGAAGTAAGATAAAATCGGAGACGAATTCGGGGCAGTATTATCGGGAACGTTCGCTCGAGGCCCCGAGAACCATTCCGAGCACCGATTTTATCTTTGTTAAATAAGCAATGCTCCTACCGCCGTTCTCGCAGCATCGTCAGACTTGTCGACCCATTCTGACCGGAAGTAAGATAAAATCGGAGACGATTTCGGGGCAGTAATATCGGGAATGTTCGCTCGAGGCACCGAGAACCATTCCGAGCACCGATTTTATCTTTGTTAAATAAACAATGCTCCCACCGTCGTTCTCGCTGCATCGTCAGACTTCTCGACCCATTCTGACCGGAAGTAAGATAAAATCGGTGACGATTTCGGGGCCGTAATATCGGGAATGTTCGCTCGAGGCCCCGAGAACCATTCCGAGTACCGATTTTATTTTTGTTAAATAAACTATGCTCCAATCGTCGTTCTCCCTGCATCTTTAGACTTCTCGCCCCATTCTGACCGGAAGTAAGATAAAATCGGAGACGAATTCCGAGCAGTTTTATCGGGAATGTTCGCTCGAGGCCCCGAAAACCATTCCGAGCACCGATTTTATCTTTGTTAAATAAACAATTTTCCTACTGTGGTTCTCGCAGCATCGTCAGACTTCTCGACCCATTCACACCGGAAGTAAGATAAAATCGGAGACGAATTCGGGGCAGTATTATCGGGAATGTTCGCTCGAGGCCCCGAGAACCATTCCAAGCACCGATTTTATCTTTGTTAAATAAACAATGCTCCTACCGCCGTTCTCGCAGCATCGTCAGACTTGTCGACAAATTCTGACCGGAAGTAAGATAAAATCGGAGACGATTTCGGGGCAGTAATATCGGGAATGTTCGCTCGAGGCACCGAGAACCATTCCGAGCACCGATTTTATCTTTGTTAAATAAACAATGCTCCGACCGTCGTTCTCGCTGCATCGTCAGACTTCTCGACCCATTCTGTCCGGAAGTAAGATAAAATCGGTGACGATTTCGGGGCCGTAATATCGGGAATTTTCGCCCGAGGCCCCGAGAACCATTCCGAGCAACGATTTTATTTTTGTTAAATAAACTATGCTCCAATCGTCGTTCTCCCTGCATCTTTAGACTTCTCGCACCATTCTGACCGGAAGTAAGATAAAATCGGAGACGAATTCGGGGCCGTAATATCGGGCATGTTCGCCCGAGGCCCCGAGAACCATTCCGAGCACTGATTTTATCTTTGTTAAATAAACAATGCTCCAATCGTCGTTCTCGCTGCATCTTTAGACTTCTCGCCCCATTCTGACCGGAAGTAAGATAAAATCGGAGACGAATTCGGGGCAGTAATATCGGGAATGTTCGCTCGATGCCCCGAGAACCATTCCGAGCACCGATTTTATCTTTGTTAAATAAACAATGCCCCTACCGTCGTTCTCGCACCATGGTCAGAATGCTCGAGCCATTCTGACCGGAAGTAAGATAAAATCAGAGACTAGTTCGGGGCCGTAATATCGGGAATTTCCGATCGAGGCCCCAAAAACTATTCCGAGCACCGCTTTTATCTTTGTTAAATAAACAATGCTCCAATCGTCGTTCTCGCTGCATCTTTAGACTTCTCGCCCCATTCTGATCGGAAGTAAGATAAAATCGGAGACGAATTCGGGGCAGTATTATCGGGAATGTTCGCTCGGGGCCCCGAGAACCATTCCGAGCACCGATTTGATCTTTGATAAATAAACAATGCTCCTACCGCCGTTCTCGCAGCATCGTCAGATTTGTCGACCCATTCTGACCGGAAGTAAGATAAAATCGGAGACGATTTCGGGGCAGTAATATCGGGAATGGTCGCTCGAGGCACCGAGAACCATTCCGAGCACCGATTTTATCTTTGTTAAATAAACAATGCTCCGACCGTCGTTCTCGCTGCATCGTCAGACTTCTCGACCCATTCTGACCGGAAGTAAGATAAAATCGGTGACGATTTCGGGGCCGTAATATCGGGAATGTTCGCCCGAGGCCCCGAGAACCATTCCGAGCACCGATTTTTTTTTTGTTAAATAAACTATGCTCCAATCGTCGTTCTCCCTGCACCTTTAGACTGCTCGCCCCATTCTGACCGGAAGTAAGATAAAATCGGAGACGAATTCGGGCCAGTTTTATCGGGAATGCTCGCTCGAGGCCCCGAGAACCATTCCGAGCACCGATTTTATCTTTGTTAAATAAACAATTTTCCTACTGTCGTTCTCGCAGCATCGTCAGACTTCTCGACCCATTCACACCGGAAGTAAGATAAAATCGGAGACGAATTCGGGGCAGTATTATCGGGAATGTTCGCTCGAGGCCCCGAGAACCATTCCGAGCACCGATTTTTTCTTTGTTAAATAAACAATTTTCCTACCGTCGTTCTCGCAGCATCGTCAGACTTCTCGCCCCATTCTGACCGGAAGTAAGATAAAATCGGAGACGAATTCGGGGCAGTATTATCGGGAACGTTCGCTCGAGGCCCCGAGAACCATTCCGAGCACCGATTTTATCTTTGTTAAATAAGCAATGCTCCTACCGCCGTTCTCGCAGCATCGTCAGACTTGTCGACCCATTCTGACCGGAAGTAATATAAAATCGGAGACGATTTCGGGGCAGTAATATCGGGAATGTTCGCTCGAGGCACCGAGAACCATTCCGAGCACCGATTTTATCTTTGTTAAATAAACAATGCTCCCACCGTCGTTCTCGCTGCATCGTCAGACTTCTCGACCCATTCTGACCGGAAGTAAGATAAAATCGGTGACGATTTCGGGGCCGTAATATCGGGAATGTTCGCTCGAGGCCCCGAGAACCATTCCGAGCACCGATTTTATTTTTGTTAAATAAACTATGCTCCAATCGTCGTTCTCCCTGCATCGTTAGACTTCTCGCCCCATTCTGACCGGAAGTAAGATAAAATCGGAGACGAATTCCGAGCAGTTTTATCGGGAATGTTCGCTCGAGGCCCCGAAAACCATTCCGAGCACCGATTTTATCTTTGTTAAATAAACAATTTTCCTACTGTGGTTCTCGCAGCATCGTCAGACTTCTCGACCCATTCACACAGGAAGTAAGATAAAATCGGAGACGAATTCGGGGCAGTATTATCGGGAATGTTCGCTCGAGGCCCCGAGAACCATTCCGAGCACCGCTTTTATCTTTGTTAAATAAACAATGCTCCAATCGTCGTTCTCGCTGCATCTTTAGACTTCTCGCCCCATTATGATCGGAAGTAAGATAAAATCGGAGACGAATTCGGGGCAGTATTATCGGGAATGTTCGCTCGAGGCCCCGAGAACCATTCCGAGCACCGATTTTATCTTTGTTAAATAAACTATGCTCCTACCGCCGTTCTCGCAACATCGTCAGACTTGTCGACCCATTCTGACGGGAAGTAAGATAAAATCGGAGACGATTTCGGGGCAGTAATATCGGGAATGTTCGCTCGAGGCCCCGAGAACCATTCCGAGCACCGATTTTATCTTTGTTAAATAAACAATGCTCCTACCGCCGTTCTCGCAGCATCGTCCGACTTGTCGACCCATTCTGACCGGAAGTAAGATATAATCGGAGACGATTTCGGGGCAGTAATATCGGGAATGTTCGTTCGAGGCACCGAGAACCATTCCGAGCACCGATTTTATCTTTGTTAAATAAACAATGCTCCGACCGTCGTTCTCGCTGCATCGTCAGACTTTTCGACCCATTCTGACCGGAAGTAAGATAAAATCGGTGACGATTTCGGGGCCGTAATATCGGGAATGTTCGCCCGAGGCCCCGAGAACCATTCCGAGCACCGATTTTTTTTTTGTTAAATAAACTATGCTCCAATCGTCGTTCTCCCTGCATCTTTAGACTGCTCGCCCCATTCTGACCGGAAGTAAGATAAAATCGGAGACGAATTCGGGGCAGCTTTATCGGGAATGCTCGCTCGAGGCCCCGAGAACCATTCCGAGCACCGATTTTATCTTTGTTAAATAAACAATTTTCCTACTGTCGTTCTCGCAGCATCGTCAGACTTCTCGACCCATTCACACCGGAAGTAAGATAAAATCGGAGACGAATTCGGGGCAGTATTATCGGGAATGTTCGCTCGAGGCCCCGAGAACCATTCCGAGCACCGATTTTTTCTTTGTTAAATAAACAATTTTCCTACCGTCGTTCTCGCAGCATCGTCAGACTTCTCGCCCCATTCTGACCGGAAGTAAGATAAAATCGGAGACGAATTCGGGGCAGTATTATCGGGAATGTTCGCTCGAGGCCCCGAGAACCATTCCAAGCACCGATTTTATCTTTGTTAAATAAACAATGCTCCTACCGCCGTTCTCGCAGCATCGTCAGACTTGTCGACAAATTCTGACCGGAAGTAAGATAAAATCGGAGACGATTTCGGGGCAGTAATATCGGGAATGTTCGCTCGAGGCACCGAGAACCATTCCGAGCACCGATTTTATCTTTGTTAAATAAACAATGCTCCGACCGTCGTTCTCGCTGCATCGTCAGACTTCTCGACCCATTCTGTCCGGAAGTAAGATAAAATCGGTGACGATTTCGGGGCCGTAATATCGGGAATTTTCGCCCGAGGCCCCGAGAACCATTCCGAGCAACGATTTTATTTTTGTTAAATAAACTATGCTCCAATCGTCGTTCTCCCTGCATCTTTAGACTTCTCGCCCCATTCTGACCGGAAGTAAGATAAAATCGGAGACGAATTCGGGGCCGTAATATCGGGCATGTTCGGCCGAGGCCCCGAGAACCATTCCGAGCACCGATTTTATCTTTGTTAAATAAACAATGCTCCAATCGTCGTTCTCGCTGCATCTTTAGACTTCTCGCCCCATTCTGACCGGAAGTAAGATAAAATCGGAGACGAATTCGGGGCAGTAATATCGGGAATGTTCGCTCGATGCCCCGAGAACCATTCCGAGCACCGATTTTATCTTTGTTAAATAAACAATGCTCCTACCGCCGTTCTCGCAGCATCGTCAGACTTGTCGACCCATTCTGACCGGAAGTAAGATAAAATCGGAGACGATTTCGGGGCAGTAATATCGGGAATGTTCGCTCGAGGCCCCGAGAACCATTCCGAGCACCGATCTTATCTTTGTTAAATAAACAATGCTCCTACCGCCGTTCTCGCAGCATCGTCAGACTTGTCGACCCATTCTGACCGGAAGTAAGATAAAATCGGAGACGATTTCGGGGCAGTAAAATCGGGAATGTTCGCTCGAGGCACCGAGAACCATTCCGAGCACCGATTTTATCTTTGTTAAATAAACAATGCTCCGACCGTCGTTCTCGCAGCATCGTCAGACTTCTCGCCCCATTCTGACCGGAAGTAAGATAAAATCGGAGACGAATTCGGGGCAGTTTTATCGGGAATGCTCGCTCGAGGCCCCCAAAACCATTCCGAGCACCGATTTTATCATTGTTAAATAAACAATTTTCCTACTGTCGTTCTCGCAGCATCGTCAGACTTCTCGACCCATTCACACCGGAAGTAAGATAAAATCGGAGACGAATTCGGGGCAGTATTATCGGGAATGTTCGCTCGAGGCCCCGAGAACCATTCCGAGCACCGATTTTTTCTTTGTTAAATAAACAATTTTCCTACCGTCGTTCTCGCAGCATCGTCAGACTTCTCGCCCCATTCTGACCGGAAGTAAGATAAAATCGGAGACGAATTCGGGGCAGTATTATCGGGAACGTTCGCTCGAGGCCCCGAGAACCATTCCGAGCACCGATTTTATCTTTGTTAAATAAGCAATGCTCCTACCGCCGTTCTCGCAGCATCGTCAGACTTGTCGACCCATTCTGACCGGAAGTAAGATAAAATCGGAGACGATTTCGGGGCAGTAATATCGGGAATGTTCGCTCGAGGCCCCGAGAACCATTCCGAGCACCGATTTTATTTTTGTTAAATAAACTATGCTCCAATCGTCGTTCTCCCTGCATCTTTAGACTTCTCGCCCCATTCTGACCGGAAGTAAGATAAAATCGGAGACGAATTCGGGGCAGTTTTATCGGGAATATTCGCTCGAGGCCCCGAGAACCATTCCGAGCACCGATTTTATCTTTGTTAAATAAACAATGCTCCTACCACCGTTCTCGAAGCATCGTCAGACTTCTCGACCCATTCACACCGGAAGTAAGATCAAATCGGAGACGAATTCGGGGCAGTATTATCGGGACTGATCACTCGAGGCCCCGAGAACCATTCCGAGCACCGATTTTATCTTTGTTAAATAAACAATGCTCCTCCCGCCGTTCTCGCAGCATCGTCAGACTTGTCGACCCATTCTGACCGGAAGTCAGATAAAATCGGAGACGATTTCGGGGCAGTAAAATCGGGAATGTTCGCTCGAGGCACCGAGAACCATTCCGAGCACCGATTTTATCTTTGTCAAATAAACAATGCTCCGACCGTCGTTCTCGCTGCATCGTCAGACTTTTCGACCCATTCTGACCGGAAGTAAGATTAAATCGGAACCGAATTCGGGGCAGTTTTATCGGGAATGTTTGCTCGAGGCCCCGAGAACCATTCCGAGCACCGATTTTATTTTTGTTAAATAAACTATGCTCCAACCGTCGTTCTCCCTGCATCTTTGGACTTCTCGCCCCATTCTAACCGGAAGTAAGATTAAATCGGAACCGAATTCGGGGCAGTTTTATCGGGAATGTTCGCTCGAGGCCCCGAGAACCATTCCGAGCACCGATTTTATCTTTGTTAAATAAACAATTTTCCAACTGTCGTTCTCGCAGCATCGTCAGACTTCTCGAACCATTCACACCGGAAGTAAGATAAAATCGGAGACGAATTCGGGGCAGTATTATCGGGAATGTTCGCTCGAGGCCCCAAGAACCATTCCGAGCACCGATTTTATCTTTGTTAAATGAACAATGCTCCTACCGCCGTTCTCGCAGCATCGTCAGACTTCTCGACCCAATTACACCGGAAGTAAGATAAAATCGGAGACGAATTCGGGGCAGTATTATCGGGAATGGTCGCTCGAGGCCCCGAGAACCATTCCGAGCACCGATTTTATCTTTGTTAAATAAACAATGCTCCTACCGCCGTTCTCGCAGCATCGTCAGACTTGTCGACCCATTCTGACCGGAAGTAAGATAAAATCGGAGACGATTTCGGGGCAGTAATATCGGGAATGTTCGCTCGAGGCACCGAGGACCATTCCGAGCACCGATTTTATCTTTGTTAAATAAACAATGCTCGGACCGTCGTTCTCGCTGCATCGTCAGACTTCTCGCCCCATTCTGACCGGAAGTAAGATAAAATCGGAGACGAATTCGGGGCAGTTTTATCGGGAATGCTCGCTCGAGGCCCCCAAAACCATTCCGAGCACCGATTTTATCATTGTTAAATAAACAATTTTCCTACTGTCGTTCTCGCAGCATCGTCAGACTTCTCGACCCATTCACACCGGAAGTAAGATAAAATCGGAGACGAATTCGGGGCAGTATTATCGGGAATGTTCGCTCGAGGCCCCGAGAACCATTCCGAGCACCGATTTTTTCTTTGTTAAATAAACAATTTTCCTACCGTCGTTCTCGCAGCATCGTCAGACTTCTCGCCCCATTCTGACCGGAAGTAAGATAAAATCGGAGACGAATTCGGGGAGGTATTATCGGGAACGTTCGCTCGAGGCCCCGAGAACCATTCCGAGCACCGATTTTATCTTTGTTAAATAAGCAATGCTCCTACCGCCGTTCTCGCAGCATCGTCAGACTTGTCGACCCATTCTGACCGGAAGTAAGATAAAATCGGAGACGATTTCGGGGCAGTAATATCGGGAATGTTCGCTCGAGGCCCCGAGAACCATTCCGAGCACCGATTTTATTTTTGTTAAATAATCTATGCTCCAATCGTCGTTCTCCCTGCATCTTTAGACTTCTCGCCCCATTCTGACCGGAAGTAAGATAAAATCGGAGACGAATTCGGGGCAGTTTTATCGGGAATATTCGCTCGAGGCCCCGAGAACCATTCCGAGCACCGATTTTATCTTTGTTAAATAAACAATGCTCCTACCACCGTTCTCGAAGCATCGTCAGACTTCTCGACCCATTCACACCGGAAGTAAGATCAAATCGGAGACGAATTGGGGGCAGTATTATCGGGACTGATCACTCGAGGCCCCGAGAACCATTCCGAGCACCGATTTTATCTTTGTTAAATAAACAATGCTCCTCCCGCCGTTCTCGCAGCATCGTCAGACTTGTCGACCCATTCTGACCGGAAGTCAGATAAAATCGGAGACGATTTCGGGGCAGTAAAATCGGGAATGTTCGCTCGAGGCACCGAGAACCATTCCGAGCACCGATTTTATCTTTGTTAAATAAACAATGCTCCGACCGTCGTTCTCGCTGCATCGTCAGACTTTTCGACCCATTCTGACCGGAAGTAAGATTAAATCGGAACCGAATTCGGGGCAGTTTTATCGGGAATGTTTGCTCGAGGCCCCGAGAACCATTCCGAGCACCGATTTTATTTTTGTTAAATAAACTATGCTCCAACCGTCGTTCTCCCTGCATCTTTAGACTTCTCGCCCCATTCTAACCGGAAGTAAGATTAAATCGGAACCGAATTCGGGGCAGTTTTATCGGGAATGTTCGCTCGAGGCCCCGAGAACCATTCCGAGCACCGATTTTATCTTTGTTAAATAAACAATTTTCCAACTGTCGTTCTCGCAGCATCGACAGACTTCTCGACCCATTCACACCGGAAGTAAGATAAAATCGGAGACGAATTCGGGGCAATATTATCGGGAATGTTCGCTCGAGGCCCCAAGAACCATTCCGAGCACCGATTTTATCTTTGTTAAATGAACAATGCTCCTACCGCCGTTCTCGCAGCATCGTCAGACTTCTCGACCCAATTACACCGGAAGTAAGATAAAATCGGAGACGAATTCGGGGCAGTATTATCGGGAATGGTCGCTCGAGGCCCCGAGAACCATTCCGAGCACCGATTTTGTCTTTGTTAAATAAACAATGCTCCTACCGCCGTTCTCGCAGCATCGTCAGACTTGTCGACCCATTCTGACCGGAAGTAAGATAAAATCGGAGACGATTTCGGGGCAGTAATATCGGGAATGTTCGCTCGAGGCACCGAGAACCATTCCGAGCACCGATTTTATCTTTGTTAAATAAACAATGCTCGGACCGTCGTTCTCGCTGCATCGTCAGACTTCTCGACCCATTCTGACCGGAAGTAAGATAAAATCGGTGACGATTTCGGGGCCGTAATATCGGGAATGTTCGCTCGAGGCCCCGAGAACCATTCCGAGCACCGATTTTATTTTTGTTAAATAAACTATGCTCCAATCGTCGTTCTCCCTGCATCTTTAGACTTCTCGCCCCATTCTGACCGGAAGTAAGATAAAATCGGAGACGAATTCGGGGCAGTTTTATCGGGAATGTTCGCTCGAGGCCCCGAGAACCATTCCGAGCACCGATTTTATCTTTTTTAAATAAACAATGCTCCTACCGCCGTTCTCGCAGCATCGTCAGACTTCTCGACCCATTCACACCGGAAGGAAGATAAAATCGGAGACGAATTCGGGGTAGTATTATCGGGAATGTTCGCTCGAGGCCCCGAGAACCATTCCGAGCACCGACTTTATCTTTGTTAAATAAACAATGCTCCAACAGCCGTTCTCGCAGCATCGTCGGACTTGTCGACATATTCTGACCGGAAGTAAGATAAAATCGGAGACGATTTCGGGGCAGTAGTATCGGGATAGTTCGCTCGAGGCACCGAGAACCATTCCGAGCACCGATTTTATCTTTGTTAAATAAACAATGCTCCTACCACCGTTCTCGCAGCATCGTCAGACTTCTCGACCCATTCACACCGGAAGTACGATAAAATCGGAGACGAATTCGGGGCAGTATTATCGGGAATGTTCGCTCGAGGCCCCGAGAACCATTCCGAGCACCGATTTTATCTTTGTTAAATAAACAATGCTCCGACCGTCGTTCTCGCTGCATCGTCAGACTTCTCGACCCATTCTGACCGGAAGTAAGATGAAATCGGTGACGATTTCGGGGCCGTAATATCGGGAATGTTCGCTCGAGGCCCCGAGAACCATTCCAAGCACCGATTTTATCTTTGTTAAATAAACAATGCTCCAATCGTCGTTCTCGCTGCATCTTTAGACTTCTCGCCCCATTCTGACCGGAAGTTAAATAAAATCGGAGACGAATTCGGGGCAGTAATATCGGGAATGTTCGCTGGATGCCCCGAGAACCATTCCGAGCACCGATTTTATCTTTGTCAAATAAACAATGCCCCTACCGTCGTTCTCGCACCATGGTCAGAATGCTCGAGCCATTCTGACCGGAAGTAAGATAAAATCAGAGACTATTTCGGGGCAGTAATATCGTGAATTTCCGATCGAGGCCCCAAAAACTATTCCGAGCACCGCTTTTATCTTTGTTAAATAAACAATGCTCCAATAGTCGTTCTCGCTGCATCTTTAGACTTCTCGCCCCATTATGATCGGAAGTAAGATAAAATCGGAGACGAATTCGGGGCAGTATTATCGGGAATGTTCGCTCGAGGCCCCGAGAACCATTCCGAGCACCGATTTTATCTTTGTTAAATAAACAATGCTCCTACCGCCGTTCTCGCAACACCGTCAGACTTGTCGACCCATTCTGACCGGAAGTAAGATAAAATCGGAGAAGATTTCGGGGCAGTAATATCGGGAATATTCGCTCGAGGCCCCGAGAACCATTCCGAGCACCGATTTTATCTTTGTTAAATAAACAATGCTCCTACCGCCGTTCTCGCAGCATCGTCCGACTTGTCGACGCATTCTGACCGGAAGTAAGATAAAATCGGTGACGATTTCGGGGCCGTAATATCGGGAATGTTCGCCCGAGGCCCCGAGAACCATTCCGAGCACCGATTTTATTTTTGTTAAATAAACTATGCTCCAATCGTCTTTCTCCCTGCATCTTTAGAGTTCTCGCCCCATTCTGACCGGAAGTAAGATAAAATCGGAGACGAATTCCGGGCAGTTTTATCGGGAATATTCGCTCGAGGCCCCGAGAACCATTCCGAGCACCGATTTTATCTTTGTTAAATAAACAATTTTCCTACTGTCGTTCTCGCAGCATCGTCAGACTTCTCGACCCATTCACACCGGAAGTAAGATAAAATCGGAGACGAATTCGGGGCAGTATTATCGGGAATGTTCGCTCGAGGCCCCGAGAACCATTCCGAGCACCGATTTTTTCTTTGTTAAATAAACAATTTTCCTACCATCGTTCTCGCAGCATCGTCAGACTTCTCGCCCCATTCTGACCGGAAGTAAGATAAAATCGGAGACGAATTCGGGGCAGTATTATCGGGAACGTTCGCTCGAGACCTCGAGAACCATTCCGAGCACCGATTTTATCTTTATTAAATAAGCAATGCTCCTACCGCCGTTCTCGCAGCATCGTCAGACTTATCGACCCATTCTGACCGGAAGTAAGATAAAATCGGAGACGATTTCGGGGCAGTAATATCGGGAATGTTCGCTCGAGGCCCCGAGAACCATTCCGAGCACCGATTTTATCTGTGTTAAATAAACAATGCTCCAATCGTCGTTCTCGCTGCATCTTTAAACTTCTCGCCCCATTCTGACCGGAAGTAAGATAAAATCGGAGACGAATTCGGGGCAGTAATATCGGAAATGTTCGCTCGATGCCCCGAGAACCATTCCGAGCACCGATTTTATCTTTGTTAAATAAACAATGCCCCTACCGTCGTACTCGCACCATGGTCAGAATGCTCCAGCCATTCTGACCGGAAGTAAGATAAAATCAGGGACTATTTCGGCGCAGTAATATCGGGAATTTCCGATCGAGGCCCCAAAAACTATTCCGAGCACCGCTTTTATCTTTGTTAAATTAACAATTCTCCAATCGTCGTTCTCGCTGCATCTTTAGACTTCTCGCCCCATTCTGACCGGAAGTAAGATAAAATCGGAGACGACTTCGGGGCAGTATTATCGGGAATGTTCGCTCGAGGCCCCGAGAACCATTCCGAGCACCGATTTTATCTTTGTTAAATAAACAATGCTCCTACCGCCGTTCTCGCAGCATCGTCAGACTTGTCGACCCATTCTGACCGGAAGTAAGATGAAATCGGTGACGATTTCGGGGCCGTAATATCGGGAATGTTCGCTCGAGGCCCCGAGAACCATTCCGAGCACCGATTTTATTTTTGTTAAATAAACAATGCTCCGACCGTCGTTCTCGCTGCATCGTCAGACTTCTCGACCCATTCTGACCGGAAGTAAGATGAAATCGGTGACGATTTCGGGGCCGTAATATCGGGAATGTTCGCTCGAGGCCCCGAGAACCATTCCGAGCACCGATTTTATCTTTGTTAAATAAACAATGCTCCAATCGTCGTTCTCGCTGCATCTTTAGACTTCTCGCCCCATTCTGACCGGAAGTAAAATAAAATCGGAGACGAATTCGGGGCAGTAATATCGGGAATGGTCGCTCGATGCCCCGAGAACCATTCCGAGCACCGATTTTATCTTTGTTAAATAAACAATTTTCCTACTGTCGTTCTCGCAGCATCGTCAGACTTCTCGACCCATTCACACCGGAAGTAAGATAAAATCGGAGACGAATTCGGGGCAGTATTATCGGGAATGTTCGCTCGAGGCCCCGAGAACCATTCCGAGCACCGATTTTTTCTTTGTTCAATAAACAATTTTCCTACTATCGTTCTCGCAGCATCGTCAGACTTCTCGCCCCATTCTGACCGGAAGTAAGATAAAATCGGAAACGAATTCGGGGCAGTATTATCGGGAACGTACGCTCGAGACCTCGAGAACCATTCCGAGCACCGATTTTATCTTTGTTAAATAAGCAATGCTCCTACCGCCGTTCTCGCAGCATCGTCAGACTTGTCGACCCATTCTGACCGGAAGTAAGATAAAATCGGAGACGATTTCGGGGCCTTAATATCGGGAATATTCGCTCGAGGCACCGAGAACCATTCCGAGCACCGATTTTATCTTTGTTAAATAAACAATGCTCCGACCGTCGTTCTCGCTGCATCGTCAGACTTCTCGACCCATTCTGACCGGAAGTAAGATAAAATCGGTGACGATTTTGGGGCCGTAATATCGGGAATGTTCGCTCGAGGCCCCGAGAACCATTCCGAGCACCGATTTTATTTTTGTTAAATAAACTATGCTCCAATCGTCGTTCTCCCTGCATCTTTAGACTTCTCGCCCCATTCTGACCGGAAGTAAGATAAAATCGGAGACGAATTCGGGGCAGTTTTATCGGGATTGTTCGCTCGAGGCCCCGAGAACCATTCCGAGCACCGATTTTATCTTTGTTAAATAAACACTGCTCCTACCGCCGTTCTCGCAGCATCGTCAGACTTCTCGACCCATTCACACCGGAAGTAAGATGAAATCGGAGACGAATTCGGGGCAGTATTATCGGGAATGTTCGCTCGAGGCCCCGGGAACCATTCCGAGCACCGATTGTTTCTTTGTTCAATAAACAATTTTCCTACTATCGTTCTCGCAGCATCGTCAGACTTCTCGCCCCATTCTGACCGGAAGTAAGATAAAATCGGAAACGAATTCGGGGCAGTATTATCGGGAACGTACGCTCGAGACCTCGAGAACCATTCCGAGCACCGATTTTATCTTTGTTAAATAAGCAATGCTCCTACCGCCGTTCTCGCAGCATCGTCAGACTTGTCGACCCATTCTGACCGGACGTAAGATAAAATCGGAGACGATTTCGGGGCCTTAATATCGGGAATATTCGCTCGAGGCACCGAGAACCATTCCGAGCACCGATTTTATCTTTGTTAAATAAACAATGCTCCGACCGTCGTTCTCGCTGCATCGTCAGACTTCTCGACCCATTCTGACCGGAAGTAAGATAAAATCGGTGACGATTTTGGGGCCGTAATATCGGGAATGTTCGCTCGAGGCCCCGAGAACCATTCCGAGCACCGATTTTATTTTTGTTAAATAAACTATGCTCCAATCGTCGTTCTCCCTGCATCTTTAGACTTCTCGCCCCATTCTGACCGGAAGTAAGATAAAATCGGAGACGAATTCGGGGCAGTTTTATCGGGATTGTTCGCTCGAGGCCCCGAGAACCATTCCGAGCACCGATTTTATCTTTGTTAAATAAACACTGCTCCTACCGCCGTTCTCGCAGCATCGTCAGACTTCTCGACCCATTCACACCGGAAGTAAGATGAAATCGGAGACGAATTCGGGGCAGTATTATCGGGAATGTTCGCTCGAGGCCCCGAGAACCATTCCGAGCACCGATTTTATATTTGTTAAATAAACAATGCTCCTACCGCCGTTCTCGCAGCATCGTCAGACTTGTCGACACATTCTGACCGGAAGTAAGATAAAATCGGAGACGATTTCGGGGCAGTAATATCGGGAATGTTCGCTCGAGGCACCGAGAACCATTCCGAGAACCGATTTTATCTTTGTTAAATAAACAATGCTCCGACCGTCGTTCTCGCTGCATCGTCAGACTTCTCGACCCATTCTGACCGGAAGTAAGATAAAATCGGTGACGATTTCGGGGCCGTACTATCGGGAATGTTCGCCCGAGGCCCCGAGAACCATTCCGAGCACCGATTTTATTTTTGTTAAATAAACTATGCTCCAATCGTCGTTCTCCCTGCATCTTTAGACTTCTTGCCCCATTCTGACCGGAAGTAAGATAAAATCGGAGACGAATTCGGGGCAGTTTTATCGGGAATGTTCGCTCGAAGCCCCGAGAACCATTCCGAGCACCGATTTTATCTTTGTTAAATAAACAATGCTCCTACCGCCGTTCTCGCAGCATCGTCAGACTTCTCGACCCATTCACACCGGAAGTAAGATAAAATCGGAGACGAATTCGGGGCAGTATTATCGGGCATGTTCGCTCGAGGCCCCGAGAACCATTCCGAGCACCGATTTTATCTTTGTAAAATACACAATGCTCCTACCGCCGATCTCGCAGCATCGTCAGACTTCTCGACCCATTCACATTGGAAGTAAGATAAAATCGGAGACGAATTCGGGGCAGTATTATCGGGAATGTTCGCTCGAGGCTCCGAGAACCATTCCGAGCACCGATTTTATCTCTGTTAAATAAACAATGCTCCTCCCGCCGTTCTCGCAGCATCGTCAGACTTGTCGACACATTCTGACCGGAAGTAAGATAAAATCGGAGACGATTTCGGGGCAGTAATATCGGGAATGTTCGCTCGAGGCACCGAGAACCATTCCGAGCACCGATTTTATCTTTGTTAAATAAACAATGCTCCGACCGTCGTTCTCGCTGCATCGTCAGACTTCTCGACCCATTCTGACCGGAAGTAAAAGGAAATCGGTGACGATTTCGGGGCCGTAATATCGGGAATGTTCGCTCGAGGCCCCGAGAATCATTCCGAGCACCGATTTTATCTTTGTTAAATAAACAATGCTCCAATCGTCGTTCTCGCTGCATCTTTAGACTTCTCGCCCCATTCTGACCGGAAGTAAGATAAAATCGGAGACGAATTCGGGGCAGTAATATCGGGAATGTTCGCTCGATGCCCCGAGAACAATTCCGAGCACCGATTTTATCCTTATTAAATAAACAATGCCCCTACCGTCGTTCTCGCACCATGGTCAGAATGCTCGAGCCATTCTGACCGGAAGTAAGATAAAATCAGAGACTATTTCGGGGCAGTAATATCGGGAATTTCCGATCGAGGCCCCAAAAACTATTCCGAGCACCGCTTTTATCTTTGTTAAATAAACAATGCTACAATCGTCGTTCTCGCTGCATCTTTAGACTTCTCGCCCCATTCTGATCGGAAGTAAGATAAAATCGGAGACGAATTCGGGGCAGTATTATCGGGAAAGTTCGCTCGAGGCCCCGAGAACCATTCCGAGCACCGATTTTATCTTTGTTAAATAAACAATGCTCCTACCGCCGTTCTCGCAGCATCGTCAGACTTGTCGACCCATTCTGACCGGAAGTAAGATAAAATCGGTGACGATTTCGGGGCAGTAATATCGGGAATGTTCGCTCGAGGCCCCGAGAACCATTCCGAGCACCGATTTTATTTTTGTTAAATAAACTATGCTCCAATCGTCGTTCTCCCTGCATCTTTAGACTTCTCGCCCCATTCTGACCGGAAGTAAGATAAAATCGGAGACGAATTCGGGGCAGTATTATCGGGAATGTTCGCTCGAGGGCCCGAGAACCATGCCGAGCACCGATTTTATCTTTGTTAAATAAACAATTTTCCTACTGTCGTTCTCGCAGCATCGTCAGACTTCTCGACCCATTCACACCGGAAGTAAGATAAAATCGGAGACGAATTCGGGGCAGTATTATCGGGAATGTTCGCTCGAGGCCCCGAGAACCATTCCGAACACCGATTTTTGCTTTGTTAAATAAACAATATTCCTACCGTCGTTCTCGCAGCATCGTCAGACTTCTCGCCCCATTCTGACCGGAAGTAAGATAAAATCGGAGACGAATTCGGGGCAGTATTATCGGGAACGTTCGTTCGAGGCCCCGACAACCATTCCGAGCACCGATTTTATCTTTGTTAAATAAGCAATGCTCCTACCGCCGTTCTCGCAGCATCGTCAGACTTGTCGACCCATTCTGACCGGAAGTAAGATAAAATCGGAAACGATTTCGGGGCAGTAATATCGGGAATGTTCGCTCGAGGCACCGAGAACCATTCCGAGCACCGATTTTATCTTTGTTAAATAAACAATGCTCCGACCGCCGTTCTCGCTGCATCGTCAGACTTCTCGACCCATTCTGACCGGAAGTAAGATAAAATCGGTGACGATTTCGGGGCCGTAATATAGGGAATGTACGCTCGAGGCCCCGAGAACCATTCCGAGCACCGATTTTATCTTTGTTAAATAAACAATGCTCCTACCGCCGTTCTCGCAGCATCGTCAGACTTCTCGACCCATTCACACCGGAAGTAAGATAAATTCGGAGACGAATTCGGGGCAGTATTATCGGGAATGTTCGCTCGAGGCCCCGAGAACCATTCCGAGCACCGATTTTATCTTTGTTAAATAAACAATGCTCCTACCGCCGTTCTCGCAGCATCGTCAGACTTCTCGACCCATTCACACCGGAAGTAAGATAAAATCGGAGACGAATTCGGGGCAGTATTATCGGGAATGTTCGCTCGAGGCCCCGAGAACCATTCCGAGCACCGATTTTATCTTTGTTAAATAAACAATGCTCCAACCGCCGTTCTCGCAGCATCGTCGGACTTGTCGACACATTCTGACCGGAAGTAAGATAAAATCGGAGACGATTTCCGGGCAGTAGTATCGTGATAGTTCGCTCGAGGCACCGAGAACCATTCACACCGGAAGTAAGATAAAATCGGAGACGATTTCGGGGCAGTAATATCGGGAAAGTTCGCTCGAGGCCCCGAGAACCATTCCGAGCACCGATTTTATCTTTGTTAAATAAACAATGCTCCTACCGCCGTTCTCGCAGCATCGTCCGACTTGTCGACCCATTCTGACCGGTAGTAAGATAAAATCGGAGACGATTTCGGGGCAGTAATATCGGTAATGTTCGTTCGAGGCACCGAGAACCATTCCGAGCACCGATTTTATCTTTGTTAAATAAACAATGCTCCGACCGTCGTTCTCGCTGCATCGTCAGACTTTTCGACCCATTCTGACCGGAAGTAAGATAAAATCGGTGACGATTTCGGGGCCGTAATATCGGGAATGTTCGCCCGAGGCCCCGAGAACCATTCCGAGCACCGATTTTATTTTCGTTAAATAAACTATGCTCCAATCGTCGTTCTCCCTGCATCTTTAGACTTCTCGCCCCATTCTGACCGGAAGTATGATAAAATCGGAGACGAATGCCGGGCAGTATTATCGGGAATGTTCGCTCGAGGCCCCGAGAACCATTCCGAGCACCGATTTTTTCTTTGTTAAATAAACAATTTTCCTACCATCGTTCTCGGAGCATCGTCAGACTTCTCGCCCCATTCTGACCGGAAGTAAGATAAAATCGGAGACGAATTCGGGGCAGTATTATCGGGAACGTTCGCTCGAGACCTCGAGAACCATTCCGAGCACCGATTTTATCTTTGTTAAATAAGCAATGCTCCTACCGCCGTTCTCGCAGCATCGTCAGACTTGTCGACCCATTCTGACCGGAAGTAAGATAAAATCGGAGACGATTTCGGGGCAGTAATATCGGGAATGTTCGCTCGAGACACCGAGAACCATTCCGAGCACCGATTTTATCTTTGTTAAATAAACAATGCTCCGACCGCCGTTCTCGCTGCATCGTCAGACTTCTCGACCCATTGTGACCGGAAGTAAGATAAAATCGGTGACGATTTCGGGGCCGTAATATCGGGAATGTACGCTCGAGGCCCCGAGAACCATTCCGAGCACCGATTTTATCTTTGTTAAATAAACAATGCTCCTACCGCCGTTCTCGCAGCATCGTCAGACTTCTCGACCCATTCACACCGGAAGTAAGATAAAATCGGAGACGAATTCGGGGCAGTATTATCGGGAATGTTCGCTCGAGGGCCCGAGAACCATTCCGAGCACCGATTTTATCTTTGCTAAATAAGCAATTTTCCTACTGTCGTTCTCGCAGCATCGTCAGACTTCTCGACCCATTCACACCGGAAGTAAGATAAAATCGGAGACGAATTCGGGGCAGTATTATCGGGAATGTTCGCTCGAGGCCCCGAGAACCATTCCGAGCACGGATTTTTTCTTTGTTAAATAAACAATATTCCTACCGCCGTTCTTGCAGCATCATCAGACTTCTCGCCCCATTCTGACCGGAAGTAAGATAAAATCGGAGACGAATTCGGGGCAGTATTATCGGGAACGTTCGCTCGAGGCCCCGACAACCATTCCGAGCACCGATTTTATCTTTGTTAAATAAGCAATGCTCCTACCGCCGTTCTCGCAGAATAGTCAGACTTGTCGACCCATTCTGACCGGAAGTAAGATAAAATCGGAGACGATTTCGGGGCAGTAATATCGGGAATGTTCGCTCGAGGCCCCGAGAACCATTCCGAGCACCGATTTTATCTTTGTTAAATAAACAATGCTCCTACCGCCGTTCTCGCAGCATCGTCCGACTTGTCGACCCATTCTGACCGGAAGTAAGATAAAATCGGAGACGATTTCGGGGCAGTAATATCGGGAATGTTCGTTCGAGGCACCGAGAACCATTCCGAGCACCGATTTTATCTTTGTTAACTAAACAATGCTCCGACCGTCGTTCTCGCTGCATCGTCAGACTTTTCGACCCATTCTGATCGGAAGTAAGATAAAATCGGTGACGATTTCGGGACCGTAATATCGGGAATGTTCGCCCGAGGCCCCGAGAACCATTCCGAGCACCGATTTTATTTTTGTTAAATAAACTATGCTCCAATCGTCGTTCTCCCTGCATCTTTAGACTTCTCGCCCCATTCTGACCGGAAGTATGATAAAATCGGAGACGAATTCCGGGCAGTTTTATCGGGAATGTTCGCTCGAGGCCCCGAGAACCATTCCGAGCACCGATTTTATCTTTTTTAAATAAACAATTTTCCTACTGTCGTTCTCGCAGCATCGTCAGACTTCTCGACCCATTCACACCGGAAGTAAGATAAAATCGGAGACGAATTCGGGGCAGTATTATCGGGAATGTTCGCTCGAGGCCCCGAGAACCATTCCGAGCACCGATTTTTTCTTTGTTAAATAAACAATTTTCCTACCATCGTTCTCGGAGCATCGTCAGACTTCTCGCCCCATTCTGACCGGAAGTAAGATAAAATCGGAGACGAATTTGGGGCAGTATTATCGGGAACGTTCGCTCGAGACCTCGAGAACCATTCCGAGCACCGATTTTATCTTTGTTAAATAAGCAATGCTCCTACCGCCGTTCTCGCAGCATCGTCAGACTTATCGACAAATTCTGACCGGAAGTAAGATAAAATCGGAGACGATTTCGGGGCAGTAATATCGGGAATGTTCGCTCGAGGCACCGAGAACCATTCCGAGCACCGATTTTATCTTTGTTAAATAAACAATGCTCCGACCGTCGTTCTCGCTGCATCGTCAGACTTCTCGACTTATTCTGACCGGAAGTAAGATAAAATCGGTGACGATTTCGGGGCCGTAATATCGGGAATGTTCGCTCGAGGCCCCGAGAACCATTCAGAGCACCGATTTTATCTTTGTTAAATAAACAATGCTCCGACCGTCGTTCTCGCTGCATCGTCAGACTTCTCGACCCATTCTGACCGGAAGTAAGATAAAATCGGTGACGATTTCGGGGCCGTAATATCGGGAATGTTCGCCCGAGGCCCCGAGAACCATTCCGAGCAACGATTTTATTTTTGTTAAATAAACTATGCTCCAATCGTCGTTCTCCCTGCATCTTTAGACTTCTCGCCCCATTCTGACCGGAAGTAAGATAAAATCGGAGACGAATTCGGGGCCGTAATATCGGGCATGTTCGCCCGAGGCCCCGAGAACCATTCCGAGCACCGATTTTATCTTTGTTAAATAAACAATGCTCCAATCGTCGTTCTCGCTGCATCTTGAGACTTCTCGCCCCATTCTGACCGGAAGTAAGATAAAATCGGAGACGAATTCGGGGCAGTAATATCGGGAATGTTCGCTCGATGCCCCGAGAACCATTCCGAGCACCGATTTTATCTTTGTTAAATAAACAATGCCCCTACCGTCGTTCTCGCACCATGGTCAGAATGCTCGAGCCATTCTGACTGGAAGTAAGATAAAATCAGAGACTATTTCGGGGCCGTAATATCGGGAATTTCCGATCGAGGCCCCAAAACTATTCCGAGCACCGCTTTTATCTTTGTTAAATAAACAATGCTCCAATCGTCGTTCTCGCTGCATCTTTAGACTTCTCGCCCCATTCTGATCGGAAGTAAGATAAAATCGGAGACGAATTCGGGGCAGTATTATCGGGAATGTTCGCTCGGGGACCCGAGAACCATTCCGAGCACCGATTTGATCTTTGATCAATAAACAATGCTCCTACCGCCGTTCTCGCAGCATCGTCAGATTTGTCGACCCATTCTAACCGGAAGTAAGATAAAATCGGAGACGATTTCGGGGCAGTAATATCGGGAATGTTCGCTCGAGGCACCGAGAACCATTCCGAGCACCTATTTTATCTTTGTTAAATAAACAATGCTCCGACCGTCGTTCTCGCTGCATCGTCAGACTTCTCGACCCATTCTGACCGGAAGTAAGATAAAATCGGTGACGATTTCGGGGCCGTAATATCGGGAATGTTCGCCCCAGGCCCCGAGAACCATTCCGAGCACCGATTTTTTTTTTGTTAAATAAACTATGCTCCAATCGTCGTTCTCCCTGCATCTTTAGACTGCTCGCCCCATTCTGACCGGAAGTAAGATAAAATCGGAGACGAATTCGGGGCAGTTTTATCGGGAATGCTCGCTCGAGGCCCCGAGAACCATTCCGAGCACCGATTTTATCTTTGTTAAATAAACAATTTTCCTACTGTCGTTCTCGCAGCATCGTCAGACTTCTCGACCCATTCACACCGGAAGTAAGATAAAATCGGAGACGAATTCGGGGCAGTATTATCGGGAATGTTCGCTCGAGGCCCCGAGAACCATTCCGAGCACCGATTTTTTCTTTGTTAAATAAACAATTTTCCTACCGTCGTTCTCGCAGCATCGTCAGACTTCTCGCCCCATTCTGACCGGAAGTAAGATAAAATCGGAGACGAATTCGGGGCAGTATTATCGGGAACGTTCGCTCGAGGCCCCGAGAACCATTCCGAGCAACGATTTTATTTTTGTTAAATAAACTATGCTCCAATCGTCGTTCTCCCTGCATCTTTAGACTTCTCGCCCCATTCTGACCGGAAGTAAGATAAAATCGGAGACGAATTCGGGGCCGTAATATCGGGCATGTTCGCCCGAGGCCCCGAGAACCATTCCGAGCACCGATTTTATCTTTGTTAAATAAACAATGCTCCAATCGTCGTTCTCGCTGCATCTTGAGACTTCTCGCCCCATTCTGACCGGAAGTAAGATAAAATCGGAGACGAATTCGGGGCAGTAATATCGGGAATGTTCGCTCGATGCCCCGAGAACCATTCCGAGCACCGATTTTATCTTTGTTAAATAAACAATGCCCCTACCGTCGTTCTCGCACCATGGTCAGAATGCTCGAGCCATTCTGACCGGAAGTAAGATAAAATCAGAGACTATTTCGGGGCCGTAATATCGGGAATTTCCGATCGAGGCCCCAAAAACTATTCCGAGCACCGCTTTTATCTTTGTTAAATAAACAATGCTCCAATCGTCGTTCTCGCTGCATCTTTAGACTTCTCGCCCCATTCTGATCGGAAGTAAGATAAAATCGGAGACGAATTCGGGGCAGTATTATCGGGAATGTTCGCTCGGGGCCCCGAGAACCATTCCGAGCACCGATTTGATCTTTGATCAATAAACAATGCTCCTACCGCCGTTCTCGCAGCATCGTCAGATTTGTCGACCCATTCTAACCGGAAGTAAGATAAAATCGGAGACGATTTCGGGGCAGTAATATCGGGAATGTTCGCTCGAGGCACCGAGAACCATTCCGAGCACCGATTTTATCTTCGTTAAATAAACAATGCTCCGACCGTCGTTCTCGCTGCATCGTCAGACTTCTCGACCCATTCTGACCGGAAGTAAGATAAAATCGGTGACGATTTCGGGGCCGTAATATCGGGAATGTTCGCCCCAGGCCCCGAGAACCATTCCGAGCACCGATTTTTTTTTTGTTAAATAAACTATGCTCCAATCGTCGTTCTCCCTGCATCTTTAGACTGCTCGCCCCATTCTGACCGGAAGTAAGATAAAATCGGAGACGAATTCGGGGCAGTTTTATCGGGAATGCTCGCTCGAGGCCCCGAGAACCATTCCGAGCACCGATTTTATCTTTGTTAAATAAACAATTTTCCTACTGTCGTTCTCGCAGCATCGTCAGACTTCTCGACCCATTCACACCGGAAGTAAGATAAAATCGGAGACGAATTCGGGGCAGTATTATCGGGAATGTTCGCTCGAGGCCCCGAGAACCATTCCGAGCACCGATTTTTTCTTTGTTAAATAAACAATTTTCCTACCGTCGTTCTCGCAGCATCGTCAGACTTCTCGCCCCATTCTGACCGGAAGTAAGATAAAATCGGAGACGAATTCGGGGCAGTATTATCGGGAACGTTCGCTCGAGGCCCCGAGAACCATTCCGAGCACCGATTTTATCTTTGTTAAATAAGCAATGCTCCTACCGCCGTTCTCGCAGCATCGTCAGACTTGTCGACCCATTCTGACCGGAAGTAAGATAAAATCGGAGACGATTTCGGGGCAGTAATATCGGGAATGTTCGCTCGAGGCACCGAGAACCATTCCGAGCACCGATTTTATCTTTGTTAAATAAACAATGCTCCCACCGTCGTTCTCGCTGCATCGTCAGACTTCTCGACCCATTCTGACCGGAAGTAAGATAAAATCGGTGACGATTTCGGGGCCGTAATATCGGGAATGTTCGCTCGAGGCCCCGAGAACCATTCCGAGCACCGATTTTATTTTTGTTAAATAAACTATGCTCCAATCGTCGTTCTCCCTGCATTTAGACTTCTCGCCCCATTCTGACCGGAAGTAAGATAAAATCGGAGACGAATTCCGAGCAGTTTTATCAGGAATGTTCGCTCGAGGCCCCGAAAACCATTCCGAGCACCGATTTTATCTTTGTTAAATAAACAATTTTCCTACTGTGGTTCTCGCAGCATCGTCAGACTTCTCGACCCATTCACACCGGAAGTAAGATAAAATCGGAGACGAATTCGGGGCAGTATTATCGGGAATGTTCGCTCGAGGCCCCGAGAACCATTCCGAGCACCGCTTTTATCTTTGTTAAATAAACAATGCTCCAATCGTCGTTCTCGCTGCATCTTTAGACTTCTCGCCCCATTATGATCGGAAGTAAGATAAAATCGGAGACGAATTCGGGGCAGTATTATCGGGAATGTTCGCTCGAGGCCCCGAGAACCATTCCAAGCACCGATTTTATCTTTGTTAAATAAACAATGCTCCTACCGCCGTTCTCGCAGCATCGTCAGACTTGTCGACAAATTCTGACCGGAAGTAAGATAAAATCGGAGACGATTTCGGGGCAGTAATATCGGGAATGTTCGCTCGAGGCACCGAGAACCATTCCGAGCACCGATTTTATCTTTGTTAAATAAACAATGCTCCGACCGTCGTTCTCGCTGCATCGTCAGACTTCTCGACCCATTCTGACCGGAAGTAAGATAAAATCGGTGACGATTTCGGGGCCGTAATATCGGGAATGTTCGCCCGAGGCCCCGAGAACCATTCCGAGCACCGATTTTATTTTTGTTAAATAAACTATGCTCCAATCGTCGTTCTCCCTGCATCTTTAGACTTCTCGCCCCATTCTGACCGGAAGTAAGATAAAATCGGAGACGAATTCGGGGGGTTTTATCGGGAATGCTCGCTCGAGGCCCCGAGAACCATTCCGAGCACCGATTTTATCTTTGTTAAATAAACAATTTTCCTACTGTCGTTCTCGCAGCATCGTCAGACTTCTCGACCAATTCACACCGGAAGTAAGATAAAATCGGAGACGAATTCGGGGCAGTATTATCGGGAATGTTCGCTCGAGGCCCCGAGAACCATTCCGCGCACCGATTTTTTCTTTGTTAAATAAACAATTTTACTACCGTCGTTCTCGCAGCATCGTCAGCCTTCTCGCCCCATTCTGACCGGAAGTAAGATAAAATCGGAGACGAATTCGGGGCAGTATTATCGGGAACGTTCGCTCGAGGCCCCGAGAACCATTCCGAGCACCGATTTTATCTTTGTTAAATAAGCAATGCTCCTACCGCCGTTCTCGCAGCATCGTCAGACTTGTCGACCCATTCTGACCGGAAGTAAGATAAAATCGGAGACGATTTCGGGGCAGTAATATCGGGAATGTTCGCTCGAGGCACCGAGAACCATTCCGAGCACCGATTTTTTCTTTGTTAAATAAACAATGCTCCACCGTCGTTCTCGCTGCATCGTCAGACTTCTCGACCCATTCTGACCGGAAGTAAGATAAAATCGGTGACGATTTCGGGGCCGTAATATCGGGAATGTTCGCTCGAGGCCCCGAGAACCATTCCGAGCACCGATTTTATTTTTGTTAAATAGACTATGCTCCAATCGTCGTTCTCCCTGCATCTTTAGACTTCTCGCCCCGTTCTGACCGGAAGTAAGATAAAATCGGAGACGAATTCCGGGCAGTTTTATCGGGAATGTTCGCTCGAGGCCCCGAGAACCATTCCGAGCACCGATTTGATCTTTGTTAAATAAACAATGCTCCTACCGCCATTCTCGCAGCATCGTCAGACTTGTCGACCCATTCTGATCGGAAGTAAGATAAAATCGGAGACGATTTCGGGGCAGTAATAACGGGAATGTTCGCTCGAGGCACCGAGAACCATTCCGAGCACCGATTTTATCTTTATTAAATAAACAATGCTCCGACCGTCGTTCTCGCTGCATGGTCAGACTTCTCGACCCATTCTGACCGGAAGTAAGATAAAATCGGTGACGATTTCGGGGCCGTAATATCGGGAATGTTCGCCCGAGGCCCCGAGAACCATTCCGAGCACCGATTTTATTTTTGTTAAATAAACTATGCTCCAATCGTCGTTCTCCCTGCATCTTTAGACTTCTCGCCCCATTCTGACCGGAAGTAAGATAAAATCGGAGACGAATTCGGGGGGTGTTATCGGGAATGCTCGCTCGAGGCCCCGAGAACCATTCCGAGCACCGATTTTATCTTTGTTAAATAAACAATTTTCCTACTGTCGTTCTCGCAGCATCGTCAGACTTCTCGACCAATTCACACCGGAAGTAAGATAAAATCGGAGACGAATTCGGGGCAGTATTATCGGGAATGTTCGCTCGAGGCCCCGAGAACCATTCCGAGCTCCGATTTTTTCTTTGTTAAATAAACAATTTTACTACCGTCGTTCTCGCAGGATCGTCAGACTTCTCGCCCCATTCTGACCGGAAGTAAGATAAAATCGGAGACGAATTCGGGGCAGTATTATCGGGAACGTTCGCTCGAGGCCCCGAGAACCATTCCGAGCACCGATTTTATCTTTTTTAAATAAGCAATGCTCCTACCGCCGTTCTCGCAGCATCGTCAGACTTGTCGACCCATTCTGACCGGAAGTAAGATAAAATCGGAGACGATTTCGGGGCAGTAATATCGGGAATGTTCCCTCGAGGCACCGAGAACCATTCCGAGCACCGATTTTATCTTTGTTAAATAAACAATGCTCCGACCGTCGTTCTCGCTGCATCGTCAGACTTCTCGACCCATTCTGTCCGGAAGTAAGATAAAATCGGTGACGATCTCAGGGCCGTAATACCGGGAATGTTCGCCCGAGGCCCCGAGAACCATTCCGAGCAACGATTTTATTTTTGTTAAATAAACTATGCTCCAATCGTCGTTCTCCCTGCATCTTTAGACTTCTCGCCCCATTCTGACCGGAAGTAAGATAAATTCGGAGACGAATTCTGGGCCGTAATATCGGGAATGTTCGCCCGAGGCCCCGAGAACCATTCCGAGCACCGATTTTATCTTTGTTAAATAAACAATGCTCCAATCGTCGTTCTCGCTGCATCTTTAGACTTCTCGCCCCATTCTGACCGGAAGTAAGATAAAATCGGAGACGAATTCGGGGCAGTAATATCGGGAATGTTCGCTCGATGCCCCGAGAACCATTCCGAGCACCGATTTTATCTTTGTTAAATAAACAATGCCCCTACCGTCGTTCTCGCACCATGGTCAGAATGCACGAGCCATTCTGACCGGAAGTAAGATAAAATCAGAGACTATTTCGGGGCCGTAATATCGGGAATTTCCGATCGAGGCCCCAAAAACTATTCCGAGCACCGCTTTTATCTTTGTTAAATAAACAATGCTCCAATCGTCGTTCTCGCTGCATCTTTAGACTTCTCGCCCCATTCTGATCGGAAGTAAGATAAAATCGGAGACGAATTCGGGGCAGTATTATCGGGAATGTTCGCTCGAGGCCCCGAGAACCATTCCGAGCACCGATTTGATCTTTGTTAAATAAACAATGCTCCTACCGCCGTTCTCGCAGCATCGTCAGACTTGTCGACCCATTCTGACCGGAAGTAAGATAAAATCGGAGACGACTTCGGGGCAGTAATAACGGGAATGTTCGCTCGAGGCACCGAGAACCATTCCGAGCACCGATTTTATCTTTGTTAAATAAACAATGCTCCGACCGTCGTTCTCGCTGCATCGTCAGACTTCTCGACCCATTCTGACCGGAAGTAAGATAAAATCGGTGACGATTTCGGGGCCGTAATATCGGGAATGTTCGCCCGAGGCCCCGAGAACCATTCCGAGCACCGATTTTATTTTTGTTAAATAAACTATGCTCCAATCGTCGTTCTCCCTGCATCTTTAGACTTCTCGCCCCATTCTGACCGGAAGTAAGATAAAATCGGAGACGAATTCGGGGGGTTTTATCGGGAATGCTCGCTCGAGGCCCCGAGAACCATTCCGAGCACCGATTTTATCTTTGTTAAATAAACAATTTTCCTACTGTCGTTCTCGCAGCATCGTCAGACTTCTCGACCAATTCACCCCGGAAGTAAGATAAAATCGGAGACGAATTCGGGGCAGTATTATCGGGAATGTTCGCTCGAGGCCCCGAGAACCATTCCGAGCACCGATTTTTTCTTTGTTAAATAAACAATTTTACTACCGTCGTTCTCGCAGCATCGTCAGACTTCTCGCCCCATTCTGACCGGAAGTAAGATAAAATCGGAGACGAATTCGGGGCAGTATTATCGGGAACGTTCGCTCGAGGCCCCGAGAACCATTCCGAGCACCGATTTTATCTTTGTTAAATAAGCAATGCTCCTACCGCCGTTCTCGCAGCATCGTCAGACTTGTCGACCCATTCTGACCGGAAGTAAGATAAAATCGGAGACGATTTCGGGGCAGTAATATCGGGAATGTTCGCTCGAAGCACCGAGAACCATTCCGAGCACCGATTTTATCTTTGTTAAATAAACAATGCTCCGACCGTCGTTCTCGCTGCATCGTCAGACTTCTCGACCCATTCTGACCGGAAGTAAGATAAAATCGGTGACGATTTCGGGGCAGTAATATCAGGAATGTTCGCTCGAGGCACCGAGAACCATTCCGAGCACCGATTTTATCTTTGTTAAATAAACAATGCTCCGACCGTCGTTCTCGCTGCATCGTCAGACTTCTCGACCCATTCTGACCAGAAGTAAGATAAAATCGGTGACGATTTCGGGGCCGTAATATCGGGAATGTTCGCTCGAGGC